>CABHPQ010156363.1:0-48647 GCA_902168405.1 Peromyscus aztecus | reverse complement strand
AACTCTTTGCCATTCAGTGTTAGTTTAACTCTGACATTTTTCACACTCTTAAAGACTGCCACATGGGAGAATCATCCAGTTGTTTACTGAGTGTATTGATTGGCTCAAACTGGTGAAATATAAGCTCCATGATCGTCCTTGTCTGGGTTACTCTTCTATCATATGTACATCAGTAGTTCTTGGCCCCAAATAGAAACAGTTACATATGCCTTGAATACATTTTCATGAGTGGCAGGAAGCTAGACTTGGTAAATGCTTGCTTGTATTTTTGTTACTATGCATGTTTCACATGGTGTAATTATGTGCACACACACACTAAAATGATGGAAGAAAATACACCAAAATGTTTGCAGTGGCTGTTGATAGAAAGAGACATTATGGGTAACATTATTTTTTACCATTTGAACAATGAACACCTGCTACCATTATGAGGTTTGTTTGTTTGTTTGTTTCTATCAACCCAAATAAAATGGCCTCCCCATTTTGGAATCCCTGAGGATGCATTTATCTATCAGTTGCCCACATTCATAGTTTGATCACGGGATGCTGTAGAAGCATGTAAGAGGGCAGAGCCCAATCTAGTCATGGGAGGTCAGAAAGTGGTGTGTAGGCCAAAACAGGAAGACAGTTGGAAGTTATACAGAAGGGGTTGAGGAATGTTGTAGAGAGCGGAAACTGCATGCCCAGTGGCCTGGAGGTTGAAGCACCCAAGAAAATGATACAAAATTCATGGTTGCTAGTTCAGGGCAGAACAGGAGCTAGAGGCAGAGGTGCGTATAATACTAGATGGTTGCATTAGTAGGGAGACCTATTTCTTCAATAATAATAGTTTGCAAGTCAGTTAGGAAGGGAGTAGCCTGAGGAAGAGGATACATTCCTTTTAGAGTAGCTAGTACAAAGCCGCAGAGTCAGGAAACATCTTAGTGTATCTTGGAGAAGGAACGTTTCAGTGCTGTGAGATGCCATGGGAGGGGGGTGTTAAGACTTAAAGTCACATATGCACAGAGCAGTTCTCAACCTTGATTACACCTGAGGACCACTGTGGCCCACTCTAGATCATTTAAATAAAAAAAATCCCTCTTACCAGTGATTTTCAGGACCTACAGATGATTTTTAAAAACCAGACAGCACTGAACACCAATTTGGAAAATGGAGGGTCCATGTGGAGACTCTTCTTTAGAAAAGTCACCATGGATCTGGTTTTGAAGAATCAGGAAGAGCTTGGGTTCCCACACTGGGGTTTATTGAATCATTAGTGGGGAAGTGATGAGTTATACACCAAGGCAACATCTGTGATATAAAAAGGAAGGCGTTAACTTATTTAGGATGTAAAACCTGTAGAGTAGAGAGCTAAGGGCCGAGGTATTTCCACAATGGAGAATTGTTCCAGCAACAGTTTAAAAGACCGTAAAGAGATGCTGAGGAAAAAGCATCCCACTGAGCATGTTCTCCAGAAGTAACCGAGAGCAGGGGGAGCCAGCGGCCAAGTCTGAAGGCAGGTTCAGAGCAGGGATTTTGATTCAGATGGAACAGGTGCTTGGAAGTAACAGGGGTGTGCTGTTGAGTTGTGCTTTTCTCCTCTGGGTGTCCCTGCAATGTTTGAAAGTAATGTGACCCACAGAAGCCGAAACAAGCAAGGAAAGGTCCCCAGCTCTCATCCTGCTAGGGGTTTTGTCAAACAGTCCAGTCCAGTCGAAGCCCTGGAATCACTACTGCCCAAACTGGCCTCTTTAACTAGTTTTTCAGTGTTTATTTTTATTAATTTTTAACTGTGTGTCTGTGTGTGTATGTAGGAATGTGCATGTAAGTCCAGGTGCCCACAGAGGCCAGAGGAGTCAGTTCCCAGTAAGGCTGGAGTTTCAGGTGTTTGTGAGCCACCTGACGTGGGTGCTTAGAGTTGAACTAGGGTCCTCTGGAAGAGCACTCTATGCTCCTAACCACTGAGCCGCTGGAGCCCTTCTTCAGTTCTTATAAAAGCTTTCAAGTGTCCCATTCGTTGCCTCTTAAGAATTCTAGTCTTAAAAAGAATTGTCTTTCTTTTCAGTTTGCAGAATGGTGTCTAGATTATGGAGCACATGGGTGTCGCATTCCTGACAGACCTTATTCCCTCTTTGAAGGTAGGAGAATATGAAAAATAAAACCATACATTTGAATATCTGGTTCCTCCGTTCTGAGGACTAGCATTAGTACATTCGATGTTGCTTGAATAACATTTCAGAACTAAAACAAAATGATAGCAAGACTGTTTATCGTGCCTGCATTTTGCTTCCGCGGATGTCTTAAAAAAATTATAGAACTTCTGTGAAATACATATGCAAACAAAACCTGGAAGGCTTACTGGATGTGGGGAGATAATAAATTTTCTCTTCTGAGTTTTGTCTGTAAAATATATATTCTATGTGTTCATAGGAAACTTAGTTATTTAAATACACTTAATTCTTTAAATTATATAAAGAATTACTAGTAACTAATATTAATGGAAAGTAGTAATTAGATATTAATAATTAGAAAAATATGAGTGAATATTGAAGACAGTTCAGTATTTGTACTGATGGCTATAACAAGGCCATTGGTTAAAAACAACAATAATTAAGTCTGCCCAGGTTGATAAATATATAAGAAAGAATGTAATATAATTAATAAGTATTATAACTATAATTGAAGTTAGAGATCCTTTTGTTTGTTTGTTTGATATTTTTCAGACAGGGTCTCTATGTAGCCTTGGCTGCCCTGGAACTTGCTAAGTAGACCAGGCACAGAGGTCCATCTGCCTCTGCCTCTCAAGTGCTGGGATTAAAGGCATGCACCACCACACTGGGCTCACAAATATCTTGTGAGTGTGTGTGTGTGTGTGTGTGTGTGTGTGTGTGTGTGTGTGTGTGTGTACTTGCATGTACATGTGCATATGTTTTGACTAAATTATAAACCACACTGCAAAGACTTCATAGCATTAGGATAGATTGATAATAACTTTAAACCACATCTTATAACTATATCCCAGAGGAAACTTCAGAAGCAATAAGTAACTGAACTATATCAAGTCAAGTACATAGGCAATGGATTCTATCAATGCTTTTTCTGTATCAGTTGAAGTAATAAGGAAAAATATTTCCCAGAATAAAAACTTTAATTGTTTATATAATAAAAACCTGTGGCAGGCATGGTGGTCCTTGCCTGTAATCTCATCATATTGTTGGCTAAAGCATTAGATCATGATGAGGAGTCTGACCTGGGATCTATATTGAAGCCCTGTTGCAGAAAAAAATAAACATGAGATGCATTTACATCAGACAACAGGAATCAATATCTAGACTCTAAAGTGGAGGCCACTAATGCTTATACATTCAAGTTTAAAATAGCAACTTTGCTCGTTGGATCAAAATTCCACTTTTGAACCTAGCAGCTCCCCTATGGCTAGGAAATCAACAGGTCTTGTTTGCCCTCTGCCTCACCAATGCATGGCAGACAGAACTAGCAATAACTATTACCAAGTTCTTATCTAGGAGTCCAACAGACAGTACCAGAGACGACACTGGGCTGTATCTGCTGCCCTCCTGGAGCACTCACTCCACCAGTGGCTTTTGTAGGGTCCTCTCAAAGGCACCAAGGGCCACTTTTTGTTTCTAATGGGTTCCAATAGGTCCATGTTCTTTTTATTCTTTAAAATAAGCTTCTAGAACCCTTTCATCAAAAAAAAAAACTTATAGAGAAACCTGGGACCAACCTAAATGTTCTTCAGTAGCAAAATAAGGACACACTATTTAGCAAGAAGGGGAGACTACTTTTACCCACAGACAGATATGAACTGCAGGAACCTAACTCAGTGAGGAAGCCAGAGGCTGTGCATGGTTACACACACACACACATACACACACACACACTCAGTAATAGAGAATGGTATAATTGCCTATCGGGTGTTGTTTTTAATGATGTCACTTTTAATTGATGATGGTATTTTTCCTTATGTTCTTACAGCCCCTGTAGCAGAAGGGATTAAATGTCACTTTTTTTTTTTTTTTTATCAGTAACTTGTGTGGTTCTTAAAAGATGCACATTTTGCTTTGCAGGTATGGCTGGTGCTGTTCACTTTCTCTCTGATATCTTGGTACCAGAGACGTCACGGTTTCCAGCATTTGAACTTGGCTTTTTGCAGAAGGATTAAAAAGGTGCAAAAAGACAACTAACATACCCGTTGGACCAAAAGCCACCTGACTGATTAGTGCCTGACACAGAACCTACTGTAAATCCTAATAAAGGAAGGGAAAAAAAGGGCAAAGACCTCCACAAGCCCCTTTTGTTGCAAAGACACCCAAATTAGAGCATGAGTGATAGAAACCACATCATCAGCATTTTGTGACAGCGTTTCCCTTAATGATGAAATATGAATTCTTCATATCTAGGCTCCCTGTAGTGTGCATGTTTCTTGGTGCTTGTCTGTAGATGTAAATTGACTAAATAGAAGAGCCACACTCGTCACATGAACTCTTAGCTGAGCATGTGTGAGTGTTTAAGGTGACAGCCACACATTTTTGTATATAGTATCTAAAGTAGGGTGTCATCTCTATCAACAAAGAAACAGTTGTGTGATGTCTCTTAAACATCAGCTAGCAAATCTAGATACCCTGTGAGAACACTGTGTTAGCATTTCTGTGGGCAGTCTTCAGAAGAGCATGAGTTAAAGATAGCTTCCTGGACCAGAAGGAAAGTGGGCAAGTCAGCATGCATTGCAGAGCTCAGGAGGGCACAGTTGACACCGCTCCCCTCTTTGTATCTTGTGGTCAACACAGCTCGTGACTAAATATTAGCAGATCTCAGACATTCACCCAGATACATATTATTGAAACAGGCCCCACCCACCTGTTAGCAGTATAGCTTATTACTGTATAGAACAGAGTAGATACAATGCCAGCTGGATTCATCCATATCCCTTCAAAACTTTATTTCACATTTTGGTAAAGTCTGAATTTAAAAATAATACATTCCCTATTTTTCATACAAATTGAGGTGATAAATTCTAGGCTGAATTTATACACATAAGGAACAAAATATTCTAACCAAGACAGTTATTAACTAGATGATTTTTAAAATTATTTTTAAGGACATTAAGTTGGAATCACATATGGTTAGCAATACTGTCACATAAATTTCCGAGTTTGGTGGTTGTTCGTGATCCAAGTGGGCTAGGTTTCCTAAGCGTGTTTTGTTGTGGAGATACTGTCATAAGAGACAAAGCAGAATGGTGTAATCGTCTGGACCTCAGTACTTCCTTGACGTTAGCCCTAGTTTCTACTCTTATAAAGCAGGAAGAATGGAGAGCGTCTGAAAGAGAAGGCTTCTTCGTGCATAGACCATTTTGAGTGTTGAGCCTTGTTTGTGAGGTACCCTAAACATCCGGCCTTCAGTTTCTAGGTGATGCCTCATAAGTCTCTTCATTACAGGTACTCTTGATTCTAAGTCATGACTATTTTCTTTCACCTTGGGTTGATTACTTCTAAGTGTATAAATCCCCAAGATTATCCTTTAACGCACTTCCTGAGCCTGATAGTGGGCTTCTCAGAGCTGTCCATCACCTCATTACCTGAAGGCAGGGCAAAACCATCCCAAACAGGCTAAAGGGAAGCCATTCTGCAGAACATTCTGTAGACCTCATGTGTTGTCTGGTCTCATCCGAACCGTACATTTTTCATCCTCTTGCCCATTTTATCAAAACTAATACACGGCAGAGCTAATCTTTGAGATCCTGATTGTTCATTTCTTGAAGGAAACTCCTGGGGCTGTGCAGTAAGCCCTTTTCTGACTCACGGCGGCAGCTTGTAGGACTCTGGCTTTGGCCAAGGGCCCTCAAGGCAGCAGTAGCAGTGGTGACTGCCCCCCTTATGTTTACTCATACCTGTTTGACAAATACTAGTCTCTTTCTGACCAACATGCTGAGGGAAAAACAAAATTCCCATAGGATGAATGGGGAAGGTTTTGTTGACAGATTCCTTCAAGACCGGTGGATTGCCACCTTCCTATTCACCACTGTGTATCAACAGATGTGCATCTCAGTGGGTCTGCATTGACTTCCTTCCTCAGACCCACTACATGTGCTGCTCTCCTACAAAATCTGCAGCCCCCCTCCCATGAGGCAAAGGAGAAATGGCACGTGAACCAGGACTGAGGGTTCACATAAGACCATTTGATAGTTATAAGTGTTTGAAATCAAATTGAAGAACATCTCACTTTTGTTTCTTAGGCCTGTTTTATGTCAACAACTGTATTCTTCTAAATGTGTGGAAAATTTAAAAATAATGTACACACAGAATACCATTTTAAAATCTGGAGGGAAAAAGTTATGTCCACAAAGTGTTTGGGGTTCTTTGGTTTTGTTAATAAAAGACAGTTTTGTGGTGATGATTTATGGAGTCTTCATATTTCCTCATTTCTGTCTCAGTTCAACAGTGTGAAAGCAGGTAATTCTGTGGTTATCTTGGTCTTTACCTCTTGGTCACAGTCTAGCTTTTGTAGTTATAATGATCAAAATGATGGACTAGGCATGTGGCAATACCAGCGATTTCAGTCCTACTCATGAGAAAGACAAATCTTTCCCAGAAACCCTTAGAGGAATGTTTCCTGGATGTTTCATAGCCAGAATTTGTCACATCACCTTCTCCCACCATAAGGACTGGGGAAACTAATATATATGTCTTTTCCTGATTATGTAAAAGGCAGGACTGGGGTTAGGAGTGAGGGGTTGGCTATACCAAGTGACCATAGAGTTGATCCATGATTCAAATAAGGAAGCATTTAAGAATGGTAGTATAGAGCAGGGTGCGGTTCTGCTTTAAATGAATTATAAGTGTCTTAGCTACTTTTCTACTGCTGTGAAAAATCACCATGGTCAAGGATAAAATAAAACATGTAATTTGGTGTGCATGGTTCCCAGAGGTTAGAATCCATGACCATTATGGCAGGGAGCAGGACAGCAGGCAGGCATGCAGGTAAGCATAGTGCTCTAGTGTGGTGGGTGATATTGTGTTCCCCAATATATCGTGTACCCTAATAAATTTATCTGGGGTCAGAGAACAGAGCAGCCACTAGATAGACATAGAGGCCAGAAAATGGTGGCACACACACCTTTAATCCTAACCTTCTGGAGGCAGAGATCCATCTGGATCTCTGTGAGTTCAAAGTCACACTGGAAATAGCCAGGCACGGTGACTCACGCCTTTAATCCCAGGAAGTAATGGCAGAAAGCAGAAAGGTATATAAGGGGTGAAAACCAGGAACTAGAGCTGGTTAAGCTTTTAGGCTTTTGAGCAACAGTTCAGCTGAGATTCATTCTGGATGAGGACTCAGAGGCTTTCAGTTTGAGGAAAAAGAATCAGCTGAGGAATTGGCAAGTTGAGGTGGCTGTGGCTTGTTCTGTTTCACTGATCATTCAGTGTTCACCCCAATACTTGGCTCTGGGTTTGATTTCATCAATAAGAACTTTTAAGATTCGTGCTACAGTCTAGCACTAGCTGAGATGTTATACCCTGATCCACAGACACAAGGAAGAGCGCTAACTGGAAATGGTGTGGACTTTTGAAACTTCAAAGCCAACACTAGTGACACACCTCCTCCAAGGCCTAATCCCTTCCAAACAGTTCTACCAACTGAGTACCAAACCTTCCAATATATGGGTCTATAAGGGGCCATTCTCATTCAAACTACCACAATGAGTAAGGCTTGAAATACGGTGAGTACTATGATATCACTTGGGTCTGAGGTTGGCTCAAACACTTGACTGGTGGCATCTGCATGCCCTCAAAAACAAGAGTGAGTGCTATGGGGCTGACCCTGGACACTGATGCTTCCACCTGAAATGCTCTCACATGTATGTACTTAATGCTATGTTTCATATATGTATATATTTCAGATAGTTAATGCTATGTTTCATACTCTCTAACCCTTATATGTTAGTCAGTTTTCCATCACTGTGGCAAAGTACTCAAAAGAAACAATTTCAGAGAAAGTTTATTTGGCTCATAACTTCATTAAGTTTCAGTGCATGATGGGCTGACTCCATTGCTATAGGCCCACGGTGAAGAAGAGCATCATGGCATTAGGAGCATGTGACAGAGCAAAGATGGCAGCCAGGAAGCGGGGACGGGGTGCAGTGGGGGTGAGCCAAGATGGCAGCCAGGAAGCGGGGGTATGGCAAGGACAACATATTTTCTCCCACTAGGTGCTACATTCTGTGGTTTTTAACCACCATCCAGTAGTCATTAATTATAAACCCATCAATAGAAAACCCACTGATGATGTTGAGGCCCACAGGATCTAATCACTTCCCAAAAGTCCATTTTGCTCTTATGCTTTTAACATATGCCCTCTAGAGAACATTTTAGATACGAAACATGATGCTTCTTTTGACATCTTGATTTGCCAAACCTTTTCAAGAAAGTGGTGCCCACAAGTACTGAGAGACCCATGTCACAAAGGAACACACATAGGGTCTTCTTTACCTCTCACATTGGCAATCATACATGGGCTAAATCAATATATCTCATAATTATGACGATCCTATAATTCATTCAAAATTATTATTCCTCACAATGCTACATTATTATGGCTACAATGGTTTCCATGTATAATTGTGCATAACACACAAGCAGGGCTGGCAAAGCCTGACGGGAAAAATCAGTACGCTAATGCTGAACATGGCAAAAGCCCCCAAATGAGGACTCATACTTTGATCTAGCAACTTGTTTCTCATATTTTATTACAAAATATAGATGTTCATAAAAAGAATGAGAATTACACAGCACAATAGTAGTCACAATAAAGAAAAAGTAATGTGAGCAAAGCAAATCGGAAAAATATTGATTATAAAGTTCAAAATGGAAAACAGGACAGAGCAAAGCTTAGTAAACTCATAGATAAACTGAAGGAATTATAATCACAAAATTTGAAATAATGGTGGGCCACAAGGAGGAAGAGATCCACAGGGGCCTCAATTTATTCATGAGATAGGGCAATAGCATGTTCATGTTATTTTATTTGGTTGGCTCACCCACAGTAATGCCAAGAAACTGAGACAGCATGGTGAAGATTAATATTTTACTCAGGTCTGTGAGTTGGCAAGAGATCTCTGCTTCATAGACACAGGCTCCCATGGCCTGGGAATGCTCAGCCTGACCCTCTGCTCCAGACCACAGGGAGGGTGGGAGAACCTTTAGGTCCCACAAGTAGGCTCTGGAAGGGTCAGCCTGGTTCACTGGTTTCCTAACTCTTTAGTCACTGTGGCCCTGGCTTTCTGCCTGGGCCTGGGCCAGCAAGCCCACAGAGTGCAAATATCAAGGGTTAGCGAGCATTGGCCATATGTTATCCAAAAATCCCATTCACAATTTTGAATGTACAAAATATTTTATTAGTTTCAAGTAAAGTGTGTTTAAAGGTCCCATCAAATGTGGCTGGGCTGCAGAGTGGCTGCGTGTTGGGATGTAGTTCGGGCATCAGAGAAGTCTGTTAGAATGCTGTGAAAAGTATTGGAGGAAAATGGGCTACAGAGACCTCTGTTTTTATCCCGAGTCCCTTTACAGAGGAGGAAGGCAGCAGAAACACCCCAAATACTAACTACACAAACCCGGCTTCAGTGCTGTTCATGCCTCCGCTTCATGTTGTATGTAATGAGTGTGTATTATACTCTGAATGAAAAAATAAAGCAGGTTTTGTCCAGGACCATTGGACCTTCAGACTCATGCTCCAAGCCCCTCCCCCCCCACACACACACCTCACGACTGTTACCTGCGCCCCTTTGGCCTCTCTGTCCACATGGTGGCCGACACTCGGAGAGCTCCGTGTACTGCTCAGGGCCATGGTAGATTGTGTATGAGGCAGCCTTTGTCCCCTAGCCCCTCTCACCACTGCCCAGTTTCATCTTCCCAATCATAGCACATCCCATAGTCTTCTCCACCACCTCTACCACATTGTGGTCATGCTGGATTTAAGAACTCTTCAACCCTCCCCATGCCCATGTATCTCCTCATCCCACTTCTGTGGGAGGAAATGGAGGTTCAGTGACCAAGTAGTCCTGCTGGGCCAGCACCTCAACAGCAAGCAGGGTGTTCTCTCTTTGTCTCTGTCTGTCTGTCTCTGTCTCTGTCTCTCTCTCTCTCTCTCTCTCACACACACACACACACACACACACTTTTTAGGAGCATCTCTTTGAACCTTTTTACTCACCCTCCAGGGGTCACCCTCAGCTGCTCTCACCATCGTTACCCACACCCCTTTGGCCCCTCTGTCTACATGGTGGCCAACACTTGGAGAGCTTTAAGGCCTCCTGTGTACCTTTCTCAGTGCTCCTGACTTCACTGTATTTCACCCGGACACTTGTTTTCACTGGAACGCTGTGGTTCTCCCCACTCTCTGGCCTCTGTAGCTGGCACAATGAGCTGGATCTCAACTGGTGCATTAATTTTAGCTTTTTTTTTTTTAAGCTTCTAGAACCTTGAGAGAAAATTTCTGTGCTTTATAGGCTGAAAGGACTAAGATAAGAATTCAAAATACTAAGGATCGGTTTTGCTGAGAAGTGCTTCTGCATTTAGATAGGGGGGCTGGTGTAGAACAGGACAACACTTGAGGGTCAAAAAGGAGCAGGCAAGCCTCTGGACTCAGAGCCACCGTCATGTGGATGAGGTGTGGAAGGAGACAGGCGGCACAGCTGTGTCTTCTCTGGTGCCAGGAAAATCATCTGCAGGATGGTGATAAGGGACTGGGGTCACTCTCTGCAGCCCATCAGGTTTACTTTGCACAGCATCTCCCCATCCATTTGGATGGCAATTAGTCTAGTCAGCTTTGCATTACTATAACAAATAGCAAAGAAAACCAAACTAAGAAAACAGGTTTATCTTGGCTCAGTTTTCCAGGTTTCACCTCATGATGATGGGTTGGTCTTGCTGCTCTGGACCTATGATGAGGCACTAAATCATGCAGAGGCACATGGTGCAGAGCTGTTCATCTCATGGCCAAGGAGGAATATATATATATATTTTTCAGCTTTAGGAGCTGAGGTCCCAATACCCACTTTAAAGATGTTCCCTTAACAATCAGAAGATCTCCTACCAGGTCCCCCCTCTTCGAGTTTCTACCATCTCATAACACAAGCCAGGTGTGGACCTAATCTTTAACACATGGGCCTTGGGAGCTGTGTATTTTAGATTCTAAGTATAGCAGAGATCTAGAGATTGTGGGAACTTCGTAAGAGCCCTGGGCCATGAAGATTTTTAATAGAAACATGGAGTAACAGAAAGTCACTTCTTGAGATGGGGTAACAATTCGAGTAGTCCACCTCCCAGAACCATGCAAGAGTCTCACCACTCAGTGTGCACTAGGTAAGGAGTAAGCTTCTGGCCACTGGTGTGCCTGGAGCATCTCCAGGTGGAGCCCACTAAAAGCTCTCTCAAGTTCTTCCTTCCTTCACCCCTGCGTGCCCTTCCTGCCCCACCTGTTCTCTCCCTGTTCTCTCATCAGTAAATCTCATCAGCTTTCTTTTATTTCAGAGACTACTCCATGTTTTTGTTCTAGGCTTATTTGTTTTAGTTTTAGTTTGTTTTTTGTTTTGACAGACACTATGGATATTTTGAAGCTCGTTGGAATTTGGAAAGAACAGATGAAAGTGAGCTCTGGATTTTCCATCTTAAGTCATGACCTTTTCCCTGGGAGAAGTTAGCCAGAGGGGGTACCTTCCCTGCCAAAGGGTAGCTGCGATGCAAGCACGCAAGCCTCTTCTGTCTTGTTTCCTGTCTACCTAAAGGGGTTTGAGTGAGATCAGAATTTGCCAAACCTATCCTTGTAATAATCCTAACCAAATAAAACTAGGCAGTCATCAAAGCAAATTGTCTTAGTCCGTGTTCCATTGCTGTGAAGAGACACCGTGACCACAGCAACTCTCATAAAGAAAGACATTTAATGGAGGCTGGCTCACAGTTTCAGAAGTTTAGTCCCATTATCGTCACAGCGGGGAAACATGGCAGCATGCAGGCAGACATGGTGCTGGAGAAGGAGCTGAGAGTTCTACATCCATTTCAGCAGGCAGCAGGAAGAGACAGAGCCTCTGGTCCTGGCTTGAGCTCCTGAAACCTCAAAGCCCACCCCCAGTGACACACTTCCTCCAACATTGCCACACCTCCTAATCCCTCTCAAGTAGCACCACTCTCTAAGGACCAAGCATTCAAATATATAAGGCTATGGTGGCATTCTTATTCAAACTACCACACAAATTAAGGGCCTGCAAGATGGCTCAGTGGGTAAGACACCTGCCACATTGATAGACCCCAGACTCAGGGCACTATCCTCTCAGGTGGGCGCCCCAGAAACCCGGACTCCAGACCAGTTGATGCAATCGCAAGAGGCTTTATTTTGATCGTTTGTGCAAATGGACCCCCCTACACCATTCAGTGAGAGGAGCCCCGAACAATAATTGCATGCATCTTTTAAAGGCAAAACCCATAAAATTAGCATAGCATTCGGGGCAATACATAATTGGCTAGTTTAAAAAATCAGTACCGGGGAGGGGTGTATAACTATGGGGGTTTTCCATGGGGGCTGTTTTTTTCCTCCTAGAATAGCCACAGGATGTTATGCTAGACCCAGATAATGTCACAAGATTATTCTGCTGATGCCACAAGAAATATCACAAGAATATTTCTGCTGAGGCTAACAGTTTGGGGGTCTAAGACTGGTACTTGTTCCTCTTTCTCATGTTTAACTCTTTCAACATAAGCCTGACAAGCCAAGTTCCATCCCTAGATCCCATGTAAATGTGGAAGAACTGACTCCACAAAATTGTCAGCTGACCTCCACATGTATGGTGTTACATGGGAGACAGACAGACAGACAGACACACACACACACACACTCAAAATTTAAAATTTAATACATTTTTTAAAAAATGGATAGTTACTCACTGCAAACTAAAACACTTAAATAAAAGGTCCTAAGGGCCACTGGGGCCTAGAACTCTCCAAGCAGCTGAGAGTAAAGTAAGGAGGTAGGCACACACAGAAAGTGCCAAGGAGTAAATTCCTGTCCCCAGGGAAGGACGGAGGTAGACCCTTCCCAGGTGAGGTGACATGTTCTAGAAATTTCACATCGAATGGTGGATCTGGATGGTACTGCAGACAAATCTTCAGAGTGGCATTGAGTAAGTTGTCTGTGTAAGTGGACAGACCTGGTCTATGGGTTGGAGGGTGGCCCCACCACCAACTACCCAGTGAAGCCCGGCTACCAGGTCTGAACAGCCATGTCCACAGATGGGAGGTGCCACAAATGCACAGTGGCAGCAGCAAGAAGACAGAGGCAAGTTGGTACTCTTAAGGGCTGAGGCCCCAGGGACCCCTGAGATTACAGGCCTGTGAAGAAGTTCGCAATCAGGTAGTATTGTACTTGGAATTACGAATGTCCCCACTGGGCCATGTGTTAAAAGCTTGGTAATAGCCCACAGTGCTACTGGAAGGTAGTGAAACCTTTGGGAGGTTGACTTTAGTGGGAGGAACTCAGGTAACTGAGAGGAAGCCCTTGACAGGGATATTTGTAACCAGTCCTCTTTAGCATTCTTGTGGTAAATAAGGCCTCTTCCACTCCATGCCCCTCTGATGTGTTGTGGGGCAACAGGCCCGAGTGACCATGGATTGAAATCTCTCAGACCGTGAGTCCAAACAAAACATTTTCTGCTTATTAGGTGATTCTCTCAGGCATTTTATCACAAAGCACATTGGCAGTGTCCTGAAGAAATAAGACCAGAACTAAGCCCAGAAGTAGTTTAAAAAAAGGGGGGGGCAGGGCAGGAGGCATAAACAGATTAAAACTCACACATAGACCATTTTCTTACTCTGTCAAGTGACTGTCCGTGCTTTAAACCATGTCACAGAAACGGTCAGAGAGCACACACCAGCTATGAAGAAATTATTTTAAAACACCTAAGAGTGATCAAAACCAAGTGGTGGGTTTATGGGTGTTCTAATTTTTTCTCATTTCTTTGTGTGTTTTAAATTATTCATGGCAAAATATCTCAATGACATTTTGCTGTGTTCCAGCATTCTAGGAATCCTGGATCCAGGGTGAGTTGTTTCTAAGCTCAGTCTATCCGGCCCATGTGTTTAGAAACTGGCATTTTGTTTTGTGGGTTTTCACAGATACACATTTATTTATTTTTCTGCAACAGAGTCCTAGTGTATTGCTCAAACAAATCCTGTCCTCCTGGGCTCCAGGGATCCCCGGAGCCTCAGCCTCCTGAGTTGGCGACTGTGTACAGCCACACACAGTTTAATCCCCCGTGCAGTGTCATTCATACAGTGTTGAAGTCCATTTCACACCCGTGCACTGCTTTGAGGCTGTGCCTTTAACTTGAGTTAGATTTGAACATGAAATGGGTTATTGTGAGTTGAACCTTCTTGATGACTGTATGTAAACAATATAAATAGACCTTTGAAAGTCCCGTGTCCTGCCGTGTATCCAGCAGATGTACCTGTTAAGTGAGGTATTTTGTGATAAGCACCAAAGAAAGCACTTTAATAAAAGGCCCAGCTATATATAGGGTGTGGAATAAAGAGATGGGAAGACCAGAGTTTTTCTTCATTTTTCCTGTGGAATCACCTATCCTTAGGAATGGTCTTGAACTGAAGGGCTATGATATCTCCAACCCTGCCCTCCCTGTTTCCCCAAGAGGATTATATAATTTGCAGATCTGTAAAGAATAAGTTACTACAGAATTAAGATGCTTCTCAGAATGTTCAATGAAAAGAACACAGTCTGGCAACAGCCCTGAAACAAGTCCCCCAAATGTGGGTCCACAAACAGAGAAGGGATCAGGCTCCTAAGACAAGTATTTGAAGCGGTCAGAATATAAAACTAAAAACTTTGTCACTTAGTAATTCATCCAAAGTGTAGCTTAACTGTGGCAGGTAAATCATCAGTCACATCCAAGAAGCACAAGTCCTGACTACACAGACCAGGACATTGGCAGTCTTGAGATGAGAATGTTGCTCTGTTGTCCTGCCTGTCTTGAACTCCTGCACTCCCGCAGTCCTTTGGCCTCAGGTCTCTGAGCATCGGAGTGAACACCTGCAGAGCACCACACCCAGGTCTAGGGTGGTACTTTAAAGAGAGGGCCAACTTACTGTAGGAGAACAGGGCCACATTCCTTCCCCAACACCAGCATCCCCTGTGAGGTAAATAATTCTGCTTCTTGCTTGCCTCGGACAACTTTTTCCTATCTTGATGTTTAAAAACGTGTCATTGGACCAAAAGAAACATAAATTCCTGGATAACATTTAACTTCCAGCTATGTAGGTAGGGAGCATCATCTACCCTACCCTGCTTTCCATGTGAATTCATGAACTACTTACCGTGCATTATTTCTCATTAGAAATTTCATCTCCATCCCTTTCCCACACCCCAGCAAATAATCACAGCATATGGCCAAATTCACTTTTATTTTTTATACATAGGAAACAGGACTCTATCAAAAGAGAACAAAAAAGAAACATGAGCCAAGTGTTGCCAAGAAAGAGCATGCACAAGTCTGCTTCGGGTCTGTCCCCAAGCACCGCTCTGTAGGACCTTAGCACACTTAAGTGGAGCCGTTGGAAGGGGTGAGCATTACTCACTGAAGACAAGAAAACAAGAATGCTGGGAAATGTCCCCAGAAGTGCAATTTCCATAGGCACTGCCAGTGTTTACGGCTGAAGGAATTCCAATGCAGGCTTACTGGCAGATAAAATGTATTTTACACAGACACTGGAGTATAAAATTGCTGAGCCCTATCAGCCATTCAGTTTCTCAAAAGGATTTGCTATCAAAAAGATAAAATGTAGCCGTGGACACCAATGCCTTGACAGCTGTCTCCGGTGTGATCCCAGGAACAGCTCTGACTGTGCTTATTTTAAAAAGGAACAGAGGAAACTGAAGTTAAAACCACAAGTGATAGAAGGGAGTGGAAATGTTTGGACCATGTAGTTGTCTTGATTGTAAACAGCAGACATTGTGCTTTGTCGTCTTAATTAAAACAAGGACCCAAACCTGGAGTGGTACTGGATCCAGGACAGGATGCCAGAGACACAAGGGTGCTCAATGATTTGGGCAGCAGCACTGTGTCCATGAACTGCCTTAAGGGGTGGTCATTCCTTCCCTGGGATTTCCTACGAAACTGTCTACCAAGTCCCCATGCTCTCTGGCTTAAACTAAGCCCATGCCCCTACTATCCTGATTCCTGGACCCCTGTCCTACACAAATACCCCAACAGAGCATGGCACCACGCCTCCTGGTCTGGTAGGTGGTAAAGAACACTCCATGTCCACTCTAGGGAGATGTTTGGATGCCCAATCCAACAAGTAACAATTTAGCAAAAGGCTCTGATTAGTTCATTTAAAATATCAGTCCCCTTACTCCCGGCCCACTCCCCACGATACTACACATAAAGTAACCTAGACATCTTAGCTATACTGCCTTGCTCTTAGGACACAAGGTCTCAATCTGGGTTTAAATACACATCAACGTGACTAACTACGCAAGGAAACAGCACTCCTCACTGTTGAGAACTCCCTCCACTACTTGTAAATCTATGGGTGAGCTCTGATTCTCACCTGGGAAACAGCATCTCTAACTACACCTTCTTTCTCTAACTTTGATTATATGGTCTGTGCAACTAAGTAGGTTTCCATTGTTCTATCCATAAACTTCCCTTCTTCTGAGCCCAGCACATCTCTGCTTGGATCAATTACAAGCCTAGCTCTTACTCAGCAATGCTGGTCTTGCATTGCGGGGCTACTTTAGCTCTTCTCTCCTGCTTCAAGGGTCAGTCTAATGTGTCCCCTGTCCTGAACGGCTCACGAAACTCATCACCAGAACTACCTAAGGGAAGGGTGTTGAAGCCCTCGGAGCAGTGACCCCAAGGGTTCACACTCCCCATCTGATCTCAAAGGACAGGGCTGTCACTTCAATAAATGCACTAAAAGAAAAAGGAAACTTTTTCCATCTGAAGCCAGAGTGTGATTCGGAAAATGCAATGTCTCCATTTGGAGCAGGGAGTAATTTCCCCTAACTTAAAAGACTTCCTCTCTTTAATAGTCTTTAGTTAACTGCAGATGTCCATCTGGGGCCTGATTCTGACCCTCATCTTGCGGTGGAAGCAGCATAGACTTGGGTCTTTCCTGTCTCTGCAGAGGATAGCCTATATTCAGGATGTGAGTGGAGACCAAACAGCATCAACAGGCCTCCCCAGCACATTTCCACAGCTTCTATTAGGAGAATGGGCTAGGACAGTGGATAGCTGCCCTTTGAACTTGTCTGCCCACTACTGCATCATGCGAGTCTTAGCTCAGCCTGACCCTCCATCTGCCCCGACACACAGGCTATGCCTTTCTTTCCTCTTAGCCTCTCTCCCGAGGATCTCCCTGGGCCACAGCAGAAATGTCAACCCTCGGGGACTGCTGCCACACTCTCTCAGAGAGCACAGACTACATCAGAAACAGAAGCAACAGAGGAGACACAGTGTGGAATTCAAATGTCCTCCACAAAAAACTTGAAAGAGAGCTGGGCTTGCTTTGAAGACATCAAAGAGCAGTTTGCCCTTGGACCACCCTGTTAGCAAGGATCAGTGAGGATGGCGAGGACACACAGAAGGGCCTGTCCAGCCTCTTTGCCTTCTATGTAGCATCTTGCTACTTGTCCTTCACCACCTGTTCATAGGGAGGTGGGGGCGTGTTGCAGTAGGAAGGAGGGGGTGGGTAGGTTGTGCCTCCGTGAGGTGAACTGGGTTGGACTTGGAAAGCCATTGCCATGGTATTGCCAACAGGATTCATCCCGGGTCCTCCAGGGTCAGTGTAATATGGCGGCCCCATCTGCTGGGCTCCTGAAAAACAGATATCCATATGTGAATGCAAAAGAGAAAAAGCCACCATCTGGTACATCCCTGTGCTACCAGGTCCCTTCTGTCCCCATCATTCACTATACTTCTGTCTATTAGGAACCAAGTACTCCTTGAGACAGTAACCACCTAGATTCGGTAACAAGCGAGAGAAACATACATGGTCTTGCCCTCAGGGAGCACAATTCCTCTGGAGAGGTATATTGCTGAAATCTATCAGTCTCCAGAGTGCAATCAAGTACAGGGTATGAAAGAACAAGGGAGTATCCTATGGAGGCACAGACAGCCATCACAAACTCTGAGAGTTGAAAACAAGGCAGCTCCCTTTGATGGAGCTGGTGAAGCATGGTTTCAGGGGTGTGCCCAAGTCAAGGTGAGGAAGCTGGACTGCAGCCACCACTGTACTCTGGCTATGAAAAGATCCCCTAAATAAACTGGTCCCCTGACTCTTGGCCCAGATTTATCATAGTCCCCTCCACGCACTTTGAACACAATTTACTGGAAATTCACTGTATCTTCTGTACTATTTATGAAGGCAAAGAGTATCTGTCTTTCAGGTGGGACAAAGGTCTCAGGCAGGTAGGCAACTCCCACAGGCCCATGCTGGGTAGAGTTGGCAATTTCCTGAGATATGTGTCCTTCTTCTATGACAGAAGGAAGTGGCTCTTGTGTTCACTGAGGCTTCTGCTCTTGAGGACCAGAGGAGGAGGAAGGGGGACCCAATTGCCTGTGACAGGTGAGCATAGGGAAGGCTGTTATCTCTGTGCAGAGATATAGCTTGGGCTGTGTTTGTAATGTCCCCACAGTGGGGCTATTCAAACTTACACTGCAATACCAATTCATGGATTTTGTAGGCATTGACAAGCTAGATATATCTTAAACTTTTACAAAATATTTGACAAGATATCCATTTAGAATATTAAAAAAAAAAACAGCAGAACAGACAAAAGGTGGGGAAGTTCTATCTATCAAGAACATAAATCCTTTACTGGAGAAACTTGACAACTACCAGGCTTGAATATGCTGGGAAACTTGTGGTTGAGGCTATAGGGACAGCAGCAGCAGGTCATGTCTACAATGACCTAGTGGTTAGCAGCCGAAGGCTCCCACCAGACAGACAACTAGGCAGGAACGGGCACAGCTTAACCAGGGGCCGAGGTTCTCAGAGGAGGTGCACACTCCATACCTCTCCACAGTTTGGAGATTCAGCTGGAAGATCTAGTGCCAAGGCACTGACCAAGTCAGTCACTTAAGCACCCACAGAGAGTAACCGAAAGAAGACGGATCCAGGTTTGACCGAGGCAGAGATGCATACTCAGCAAGTAAAAGCAGAAAGACAGCATTGCATGTATGAAACACACATGTATGAAACCCAGGGAGACAAGGCTGGTAAGTTAGGCAGATGTCCCTAGACTTCAGAGAGAACCTTTCAAAGAGCTGTTCCCAAATGTACCCATGAGTCTAAGGAAATGAAAAGCACCTCAGAACTACAGTCAACTGCATCACAAATGCTATGGTAAGAACAAAAGTTCCCAAGAAAACCCATACAGTTCATTGGAAAGGAAAATCTGCAAAGCGGGATTACAAACACAGATGAAAATTGTGAAAAATAAAGGTTTGGGGAGGCGAACCACAGAGCAAAATTGGACAAAGACTTTCAGGTAAACGGAGGTGTTAACACAAGAAAATGCAGCTCCCTTCTCAAAGGGAATGAGCGATAGTTTATCCTGGAGCCTAATCCGAGTAACCATGACCCAGGAATGTGGAGCTAGGTCACCAGTTTCTCTGTTCCAGTGTGGAAACAGTTCCACGGGTTTTTATACGAACAGAACAAAGCAAGTCAAAGCGATTTTAAACTTGTGGGTACATCAGAGAAGCAGGTTACAGCTAGGCAGACAGACATTAGCTGACATTATTCTTCGCCCTTCCATTGGTGGAGAGTGGTAGATTCACCCTTTCATACACAACTGAAGGCAATGATTGTCCCTCCCCAGAATCTGTCAGTTTCCAAGAGCTTGGCAGGGGGTAGGGCCCTATGATCTCTCCCATCCACACTGGCTGTTTACAGGGCTAGTCTTATTTAGGCCCAGTGCAGGCAACCGCAGCTGTTGTGAGGGCAGTGGCTACATCGGGCTCTGAATGTATCATTTCACATCTTCTCCCTGCCCTCTGACTGGTACATCTTTGCACTTCCTCTCCCACATTACCCCCTGAGCCTTAGAGGAGGTGATATGTACCCCCCTTTTATGGCTGAGCATTCAAAAACCATTTAAATTTAATCGAAGCACACTTGGCTGCCAAGTGTTTCAGTATTCACTATTGTTTACAGCAAAGAGAAGCTTCTCTTCATAATGATGAGAGAAACATGTGTTTATTGGTATAAAGTTAAATATTGAGACCACAGGTTGGTGTCTTGTCAATTTAGTTAAGCAGTAATAGTGAGATTCTCTCTAAACTCTAGGACTTCCTAGCCAGGGGGTTTTGACTGCGATTACAGTAAAAGGCATGTACTCTCTTCTGTGAAGCGGGCCTCAACTCTCACCTGAGAGTGGTTGGTTAACCCTGTAACAAATGTGCCATCATTGTATCACTGGGTACATTTTGCCTGACAGGTTAAGACTATAGGGGTCACAACTAAATAAGACCATTGAAACCTATCTCTCCCAAAAGCCTGCATAGCATCTTTCAACACTGTGAAAGATAGTCAGCTTCCAGCTCAGTTCTTGCTTAGTTTTCTCTTGTAACCTAGGTATGTGGTATCTTCAGCAGGAAGGTGTTATCATCTAGAACTAGTGTGCAAACAGGGAGAGTAGCAGTACCATGCATTACCTTGGGGGCCTCCTTAACCCACAACTCATGAAGAGGAATCACACACTAGGAACTGGGATTTTTGTTTGATAAATAATGGCTTTGAGAAACTGCACTATGTAGCCATGGAAGATACATTTTTATTTTATAGCTTACATTCTTAATTGGACTAAAAATAGTGTGTTTCCACACGACTGTTTCATGGATCCTTTACTTTTGGTTAAGCCTCACTTGCTTTCCCTTCATCTCCTGGTCTTTCCCCTCCCCCACCCCACCCTTCCTTGAAACTCTCCACCCACAGTGTTTCCTCTCTCTACTCTTATTTAAACATATGTTGTACTAAATTAATCCCCTCTTCTTAAGACAACCCCCCTCCAATGGCCCTGTTCTAGTTTCTTGGCTTATACAGATGCTCCATGCTAAACACATAAAACATAAAACTAAAGAGCTACTTATCAGAGAACCATGTAACAATCGTCTCTGGGCTGAGGTTATTTTATCAGTATATTTTTTTTTCAGTTTTATCCATTTTTCTACAAATTTCATTATTTCTTTTTTTTTTTTTTTTCTTTGAGCTGAAGAAAATTCCATCACATACATCACTGGGCTGATCCCATTTCCTGGCTACTGTGAATATAGCAGCAATAAACAGGGATGAGCAAGCATCTCTGTGGTAGGATACAGATTCCTTTGAGTGCATGCCCAGGTGGGATGGAGCTGGCGCACAGGGTAGCTCTAACTTTTTAAAAAGGAATCTCTACACTGATTTCCATAGTGGCTATACAAGTCTACACAGCCACAAACAGTGAATGGTGGCTCTCCTTCCCCTACCACCTAGCCAGAATCTTCTATTATTTGATTTTTTTTGATAATAGTCATTCAAACTGCAATAAAATAGAATCTCAAAGCAGTTTTAGTGTGCATTTCCAAAAGCTAACAATTGTGAACACTTTCTGTTTATTAGCCATTTGTTTTGAGAATGCTGTTATTTCCAAAGCATATTTTCATTGGGTTACTTTATTAATGTCTAGGTTTTCTGTTTGTTTGTTTTTAGTTCTTTGTGTATTCTAGATATTAATCCTCTGTCATATTTATAAAAGGCAAATATTTTCTCCCATTATGTTGGCTGCTTATTCACCAGATTGATAGTTTTCTTTGCCGTACAGAAAAATTTTAACCTCACAAAGTTTCATTTCTCAGTTGCTGACCATATTTCCTGAGCTGCTGGCTTCATACTTTGAAAATTCTTACCTATGTCTACATTTCATAGTGTGTAACCTACTTTTCCTTCTAGGAATTTTCTGAGTTTGGTGTTTTATGTTGCGGTACATGGTGGATCTGGAGTTGATTTTTGTGCAGAGAGGGAGAAAGAATCCAGTTTAATTCTCTACATGAGGACATCCAGTTTCTCCAGCACTATTTGCTGAAGAAGCTGTACTATCCAGTGTTCATTTTTGTCCTCTTTGCAAAAATAATCTGGAGGTTACAGTTTGTATGGGTTTATATCTGAGTTCTCCATGGCACTGATTTGTAAGTCTACTACTGTGCCACTTTTATTACGATAGCTCTGTTGTATATGTGGAGATCAGGCAGAGCAATATCTCCAGTAGTACTCTCATTATTCAGGATGGCGTTGACTATGGGCAGTCTTTCATGTTTCCATACAAATTTTTGGGTTGATTATTATTCCTGTGAAGAATAGAGTTAGTATTTTTATTAGAAGTGTGCTGACTCTGTGGGTTGCTTTTGCTGGATGGCCATATTTACAATATTTAATTGCCCAACCATGAACACAGGAGGGCTGCCCATCTTCACAGGCTGTCCTCTATTTCTTCCTTCAGTGTCTTAAAGTTTTCAGTGTATAAGTCTTTCAACTCCTTGGTTACATTTATTCTGTTGTTGTTGTTGTTCGTTTGTCTAATGTCACTCAGCATGCTTGTCACTGGTACACAGGAAGTTAATGATTTTTATGTGTTAATTCTGTACCCTGCCACTTCACTGAAAGTGTTGATCATCTACCTAGAGGAGTTTTCTAGTGGAGTCTTTAGGCTCTTTTATGTTTAGAATCACATCACCTGAAAAGAAAGATACTTAAACTTCTTCCTTCCCAGACTTTTGAAAAATCTCCTTCTCTTGTTCCTGCTCTAGCCAAGCCATTAAGCATGATATTGGAAAGGAGTAGAGAGAGTAGACCCACTTGTTCCTGATTTGAGTGGAAATGCGTTGACTTTTTCTGCATTTAGCATGATATTAAATATAGGCTTATTTTATTTATATAGCCTTAGATGTGGAGGGCTGACAAAGTCATTTGTGTGAGCGCTTTGGGCTAGCACACTAAGGTAGAAGCCATGCCATGAATATGGGGTGTTTGGGGAACTCAGTATTCGTACTCAGTGTGAATGACTAGAGCTGATACAGTTGTGATCTGCTCTCCTCAGCAAAATCAAGTGTTGGAAAGTTAATCCCAAATCGACAGCTGACGTATCTAGATGATAAAGTCTCTGTCCTTAAAACTGGATTCAGAGAACCAAGGAGCTGTAATTTTAGCTGCCCGACATGTTCCTTTTGGTTCTTAACTTCCGGGTAAATACACAGAAGGCAGAGGGGAGCAGAGTGAGACTATTAACTATGAAAGCAAGCAGCAAGTGTTTCTGGAGCAAAGTACGGGTGTGAAGTAAAATTTGGTGAGAGCTGCTGATTTCCTGGGCGTAGCTGGTAAGTGAGACTAAAGGTTCCACTGACAGGTCCATTGCTTTTAAAAAGAGAAATGTGAGTGATTGTAATAGTCTCTTCTAGTGACACTCAGGTCCTCAAGGTCATTCAAGGTGAACTGCACAGACAAAAGTGTGGGCCTAACATTATCACCTGTTCAGAACACTGCTTCTAGTTTGGATGATGGGAGGAGCAGCAATCCTGACACTGGGCCAGCACTGGACACGAAGGACATGTGTCCAGCATGTCCTTTCATTCTTCAAGAGTGATCAATCCAGATGAACTCTAACAACAGCTTTAGTCTTCTGTTTTAACTGAATATTTGTACTTTACAACACAGCACGCATAGCAGAGGTAAAGAATGAAATCCATACATGAACACAAAAGGATTCTAAATCTGAATGAAAGTTTAAGGTGTGGCTCCTAGTGAACTGGTATGGAAAACACACATTCACATCTTTCTTGGTAATAATCCTAAAGATATTAAAGAAAGTCCTTTTTGAGAGGAAATCCTGCAAAGTGTCTGGTAGAAGGAAACAGGAAGAACAACTCTCTTCACATCTTGAACAGCATGTCGTCAGAAAGCAGAAGACAGGGCATTTTATCCCTTTATATTCAAGCCTCCCACTCCTCCACTTCTTTTTAAACCATGATTGACAAATTCAACACCGTGATGATTGACTGTATACAGGCTGATGAGCCTGAAGATAATATCCATGAAATCATCATAACCCATACTTCAGTGTATATCATAGACATATCTATGACCTCTGTCATCTAACTTACTATTAGTATTTATATATGTGGTAAGAAGACGTAAGTCCAGGTTTCCAAGCAAATTTTTAATTACAATTTTACTCATCATAGCCCATAAGATGTAAGTAGCTCTACAGGACTTCCTCATTCTGTATTACAGAAACGTGGCATAAGGAAAGAACCAAGTCCACTCATCTACCTGCAGTGGGGACTGAATGGACACACTCTCCCCAGGACTCCAGGTAGATGCCGTGACTGGAGCAGAGCAACGTGAACACAATCAACACAGTGGCCCCAACTTCCTCAAACATAAACTCTTTAGTCCAGAGCCAGGATGAGCAGTGTCAGCCTATTCTGGCTTCTGGGGCCTTGCAACTCTCCATTTTTAGAAGGTTCCTTCCAAGGAAGGGGACCTCAGAGGGACTGCAAAACCCACATACCAGCCTGTGCCTTGAGGGGAGGCAGGACCAACTACCACAGTATGAAGGAGATTTACACAGTTACAGCAAAATTGTCCTGTAAGCACTAAGAAATAGCTAATTCTCTCTGATCTTGAAACATTGCTTCAGGAAATATGCTCTACAAGGCCAGTGGTAACTTCTATAAAGATGTCTACTGCTGCACGACATACGAATATTCAAATAGGTACACAATGCATACTTACTGAGTAATATTTTAAAATTCAAAACAAACAAAAAATCAACAAAATCACTAGCAACCATAAAATACCAAACAAATTATCATTTAATAACATAATATTTACTCCAGATGAATTAAGATGGTAGCGTCATTATTGTTCATATATAAAATTTTACATTAAATAGCTTTTTAAAGAAAAGAGGAACAAGCATGTATGTATATATGAACCATGTATCATTCACACAGGGTACATCAACAATAATATAAAAACATGAGATGTGGGCACAGAATATGTTGCATTATTTCCAGCAGAAACAAACAACAAAGTTGGTCAGTGGAACTTAAGGACCAAATAGCCTGGTTTATCTCTTTTAGCACACTCTGTGGCATTATAAACGCCTGAAGAGCACACACAAATTATGAGGACAGACAAGGATGAGGTAGGCTGACCTGGAGCAGGGTTCGGTGGCTGCCTGGTGTAGGACACATTGAATGTGGGCTCGTCAATGAGTGGTGGTGGATACATGCGCCGGCGGATGAAGAAACCAGCTCCGCAGCAGAAGAGCACACCCATCATCAAAAGGAACCTGCACAGAACAAGACAGGAGGCCAGAGTTCAAGCCACAGGCCAAGGCCAGGCTCTAGAATGGGAACAAAAATGCCTGAGGATTCCCAGGGGGTCCTGGAATACCCCTCCCCAATGGTGAAGCAGAGAGATCCAGCAAGCTGTGGGAAGCCTCCAGCCATGAGGGCAGGAGACTAGACTTGGCCCTCTCTGGAATGTTTCACTTTGGGACATTCCTCCTAAGGATGATATCAGCGAAATACTTGCCCTACTAATTCCTGAGGTGTCCCCAGGATGGAGGCCACTAACACTGAGATTCTTGCTAAGAAAAATCTACATCTCAGTGGCTACAAAGGACTGGTGTATTACTTTTTGATCCATGTCTCTGACACAACGCAGTATTTAGTCTCAACAGAAAGTGTTGCCAAATCCAGTCTCTGTCATTCTGTTTCCACATTTCCAATTCTTCACTGTCACAACTATAAAAATGCACATTTATCCTTTCTAACACCTTTCTATGTTATGAAATGAACATTTAATAATCATAAAAAGCACCCAGAGCATTGCTTAATTACTAGGAAAATATAGGAAGAGAGAGGAAACAGTCAGCAAACCAGAAGAATGTTCAGAAAACTCCAGGCTGTAAACACTGCGGGTTACTCTCCACATCTTGATCCTGACATCTAGCAGGCAAGGGAAATGAGTGCTTTACGGATAAGACATTTGCCCAAGTCACCTAAGATTCCCACTGACTAGTAGGTAAGGGCAGTACCAGGTAAAACGGATAAATTCTTACCCATCTCTGGCCCATGGAACTTTCTAGAACTTCATACACCATGCCCATAGTCTGGGGCTGGTATGGGTTGGGCACACAGCAAAGGTGGTCATGGCTAATGATACCAGACAATGTGTTCAAAAGGGAAAAAATTTAAGGGAAGAGTATGTGATAGGGCCTCTGAGAACACTAACAGGATAACAAAGTGCGAGGCCATCAGTCAGTCAACAGGAACTTACCAGATACTCTTGGAATACTGAGCAGGAATTTAAAGCAGACGAAGGCAGAAATGACTCAGAAAACGGCTGAAACTATGGTCTTTGTGCTCTTTGTTTTAATCAGTCATTTATTCAACAAGGAACTGTTTGGCACCTTATATCCACAGCACCACAGGGAGGAGAGTGGGTGTGGTGGTTGGCATTTCTGGAAAAACGGAACATTAATTGAGAAAATGCACGACTCCCTGTAGTCTGTGGGGCCTTTTCTTGATTGATTGATTGACTGACTGACTGACTGATTGATTGATTGATTGATGAGGGAGGGACGAGCTCACTGTGGGCAATGGCACCCCGGGTAGGTGGACCTGGGATATATAAGAAAGCAGGCTGAGGAAGCCGTGAGGAGCACGGCAGTATGCGGTGTTCCTTCATGGCTTCTGCTTCAGTTCCAGCCCTGACTTCCCTCAGTGACGGGGTGTGACCTGAGAGCTGTAAGAAGAAATACATCCCTTCCTTCCTCTCCAAGTTGCTTTAGTCGTGGCGTTTTATCTCAGCAGTAGAAATCCTACCAGAGACAGTGGGTGAGTCCCTTCCCCACACCTCGACGGACTTAACTTTCAATAGAAGAGAGTGAAACTGAATGGCAAATGTACACGCCTATTTATTCCTAACAAGAAAGTGATAATGAAGGAAAAATGAAGGCTGGAAGGACAGACCAAACTCATCACTCTATGTTAAGTGTCTAATTCAGTGCACTGGGAGGTTCACACAAAGACATTACTGCACCTAAGAGTGGACAAATATTCTCCTTCAGCCACGTTTGAGCTAGGCTCTGAATGAGCAGGTACACTGAGGAGGAGGAACAGGAAGTCTGGCGAGAAGAACGACGCCATGAAGAGGCCTAGAGCAGGGAGAGCTCGGGGAAGAGATGTAGGAGATGGCTCTGGCTGGACGCGGGAAGTGGGTTCAGAGGTTTGGAAAAGTAAGGAACCTCCTCAGCAAGGATGCTGTCATCACAAAAGGGACGACAGTCTCTCTCTGTCTCCTCCCCCCTCCCCCCCAGCTTCCCTTCTCCCTCCCTCTCTTTCACTCTTTCTCCTCCTTCCCATCTCTTTCTCTCCTTTTCCTCTCCCACTTTTTACGGTACAGTCTTATATATTCCCAGACCCTTTTTACATGTTTTACTTCCAGGTAGAGTCTCATTAAGCTGGCTTGAATGCACTTTGTAGTCCATGCAGGTTTTGAGCACGTAATTTCCCTGTCTTAGCCTCCTAGGCAGCTGAGATCACAGGGCAGCGCCACCAGGCCCAGCTGGACCTGTCTCTTCAAACGTATCATCTTCCCTTTAATGCGAAGTCCTACTATACATATCTGGGTATGGTTATGTAAAGCCTAGAGTGGTAACTTGTGCAGGGATTTACTGCTGGCCATTCCAACAGGCCTGGCTCTCTGGTTTCCAAATAAGTCATCTGATGTCTTCCCCATGAGAAAAGGCCAAGATGTTGGTTATACTGCCAAGTGGAACTTTTTTCTCCTAGATGAAAAGTGACACTGGACCTCGCACTTCAGAAGCAAGGATAGCACAGCCACCTGACAGGAGACCAACTGTGTCTGCGGTGTCACACGTGATTATCTGATCCTTATTGAAATATTAGCCTGAGGACTTACTCCTAATAAGGGGGGCTGACAAAGGCCAGGAAAATGAACTTGGTGTTAGATGGGCGAGAGTCGTGCCAATGAACGAGAAAGGTTGTTTTCAAAGGACTCTGTCCACAGGCGGGCTGCCCGCTGCAGTCTTCTGTCCCACAGCACAGTGGGAAGCTTCCCAAGGGTGAGGAGGAGCAGTCTTCATTTGCTAAAGCCAGAAGTAGTCCAGTTTCTTTAATTCGCTTGGCCCTTTCAATTCTTTTAACTTGGCAGTTGTCCATCCTGCAGCCTTCTGGTGACAGGCACCAATAACCCAAGACCCTGCTGCCTGGAGCCATTCCAGGAGAGGGATGGAACCTGCAGCAGCAGCCTCATCCATACAGCTACCCCTGCCCATCTTTCCCATTTGGCAACACATGCTTTACAATGCTAAGGGCTAACCAGAGAACTAAATGAACTAAAACTGGACAACTTCATTTCAACCTTGGCTCAAGATTCCACAGCTGGCAGGGCCTCTTAAAAGTGGTCTCCTCCAAACCACAGCAAAGAGACAGAAGTCAGCTGAGGGCCCTGAAATGATCCCACTGATGTTTTTCTCTCACTCAGCCCCAGACCTCTTCCCCACAAAACACTTACCTGAAAATGCTGGTAACAACCTGACTGAAAGAGCTACTCAAAAGCTTAGCAGCTTTTCCCCAAACTTCTGGCATTAGGAGTTGTGTGGAGGGCTAGGGAGATGGCTCAGTGGTTAAGACCACTGACTGCTCTTCCAGAGGACCTGGGTTAAATTCCCAGCACCCATATGGCAGCTCACAACTGTCTGTAAGTCCACCCTCACACAGACATCCATACAGGAAAAACATCAATGCACATAAAATATAGATAATTTTTTAAAAAGTTTTGTGCACTGTCTGCAGAGCATTCACATACAACGATCTACTTGTTACTCAAGGGCTAATGACCTAAAAGCCTCAGGTGGACTGAGCACTCCCAACAGGAAAGTCAACTTGACTGATAACACCTGTGGGCTGTTGGGATCCAGTTAGCTCCTGATAAGATAAGGAGATCTATGTACCAGCTGGTATTTACCACTTTGAGGCTGCAGAAAAACTGACCTGAAGATGTCATCTACCATCCCCCTTTCTGGCCCTTTACACGCAAAAGCCCCCTGTGTGGAATGCACACAGTTGGAATGTTGCAGGTCCAGAAGCTAATTACTTATCTTGGGCTAGCTTCAGTCCCCAAATAGCCATTCCTTTCCCACCTCTGTGTCAGGACTAACACCCTGTGACTAATAGAGGAAAACCTTTTGGAACCTATTAACTTATCAGACTCCTGGCTTCCACCAACCCAAAAGCTAAGAATGTTATCAGATAGGCACCTTAGGCTTATAGAAAAGCTCCCTTTATCTTGCTGTGACAATCTTTCTGAAGTACCCACCAATGCATTTTAAAATTGTCAGTACTTATGACTTTCATTATTCTGTAAAACTATAAAACTACATGAAAATGTTTTCCTTCCCCATCCTGAAACAGGAGAAAGTCTAGGGTCCATTCTAGCAGGCTCAGCCTCCAGCACCAGGGACACCCGCACCTTCCCCACCCCCACCCCAATGAGCTTTCATTGAAAGCAGAGCACAGCTTTTCCGAGGTTCTTCGTCATAGCTGTGTTCTCAGCCCTCTGAAACTGTGCCCACACTATAAGGAAGGCATCCCCTGATGTGGGCTGAGCCCTCTGGAATGGACTCTAGAGTTTCTCATGTTCTCTTCTAAGTCCTTTCTTTCTCTGTTTCTGAAACTAGTATGTTTTTGTCATCATCCACTTTACTGGATGGCTGCTCGTCAACAACCCTCAGTTGATGCTCCACAGATTTCAGCAACCCACGCATTGGTATTGTGAAATAGCTTAAGAAAGGTCAGGTTGTCCCTTGGAAGTCACATTTGCCTATAAACAAATGTCTTCTCATCCCTCTTCATAAAGTGCTTTACAACACCAGAAGGGTTCTCCTTCCTTGCTGAGAAAGGATCCTGATACATAAAAACAGCTTGGTCCCTCTGGATGAAAGGCCTTGTGTGACATTTTACAAGATCAATGGTCACACTGTCAAGACCCCTTAGCCTACACCAGGTGTGATGTGATTGCAGCCTTCTGACTTTAAAAAGCCCTCCCCTCTTTGGTCTCTACACCATGAGTCTACCTTAGCAGGCTAGAGAACTCACTATACTCTCACTGGCTTAATAAAGCATGATCAGCAATAACTTTCTCACATGGATTACTTCATTTGAAGCCCCAGCAAGGTCTCCCATGCCAACACAGGACTCAGCCTCACTCTGGGCCTTCCTGGCCAAGGAGCGGTTGCATGTGAGGATCCCCTGACAAGCATTCCAGAGTCGCTGAAACCAGAAAGGTCTGGAATGACTGCTATGTTCCTGGACAAAATGGATGAGTCCTTCTGACACCCTTAGGCAAGTCTGTGTACTGAATTCAGTTCTGCTTAGAAAATCTGTGCCTCTTACAGGCTTCTTGGAGGAGCCCTCTCAGAGAGAAGGACAGGACTTTGAGGACCCTTTTTCAGGGAAGATGGGCAGGTCTTTTGGGGAGTTGATCTAGGGTCGAGGAAGATATGCCCCTTTGAGAAGCCTTAAGGTTTCTGAAGAAAATTCATAATGAGCATCTTCCCCTTGTCCTCCTGTGCTAAGCTGGGATGCCAATAGTAGAGGGCTTGGTTTTCTGATTCCACCCTTATGAGAGATCTGGTTTGGTTTTAGTCTGGATGAATGACCAGCCAACTATATGCTAGGGTATTAAATGTGGCTTTTGTCACTCAGTCTGTTCATGATATTCACATTAAAAACAAACAAACAAAAAACCCCTAGAAACTAGAGGGTTCTTCTGGAATAAATACCTCCCAGCTTACTGAGGTGGCTCAAAGTCTTCGATAACCAAAATACTGAGAAACAAAAACCTGGGGAGAATGGGAAGTCAGCACTGGAAAGGGACCAAATGAACATCCAAACTGTCCCAAACCCAAGGAAGCACTAATCCCCCCTACCATGAGACATGGACAGTGACTAACAATGAGGGGGCTGGGTTTCTACCTTCCTAGGCTACCAAGAACCCTTAGTTACTCAATCAGTAGGAAGCCACACAGTTAAGTTTCTGGTAGACATGGGGGCAGAACAGGGTCAGTTACAAATAAAAATGAAGCCAGCTCAGGGAGCCACTATCACAGTTATGGACGGTGATCTTGGGTCACAAACTCCTTTGTGGTTGTCTTGGATTGTCTTTTTCCCCTTCTAGGCAGAGACCTTTGAAAATTAGGTACCACAATCATCTCCCCAGGAAACCAAAATGTCCTTTGTGCCTGTGCACCAGCCTAACTTAACTGCCTTTCTGTTTGAAGAAGATTTCTCTACTTGGTCCTTCCTTCCCAAACAATTCTTGCTCTGTTCTCCCCAGCTCTCAGTGCCTCAGAATCCTACCCCACCTCTTCTCATCCTTGTCACTCAGCTCCTACTTAACGATTTTGCTCAGAGCCTGGAACTTAGTCAACTTCCACCTTCCTTCTCTCAAAGGGCTGCCTGGCTCCACAGGGAGCTAGCCATAAAGTCTTGCTGATGGAACCCTGTAAGATAAGGCCCCAGCTGTGACAGAGTGGCCGAGGCACAGGGTGAGTGGTGGCTGCAAGAGCAATGGAGCAAGGGCAGTAATGTGCACAGGATCAAAGCAGCCCCTCCCATTTCTTTACCCCAGCCAAGACCCCAGGCATCCTGATAGCCTCATCAGCCTGTGAACCCAGGACCCTACCTCAGAGTGACCACAAGGTACAAGGCAAGTTTCAGTGTGGGAATACCCCTTCGCTGTGTGGCTCAGGAGAGAGATTAAAGGTAGGCTCTATACTGGATCCTAATGCCTGCCATTTCTCCTGGGTCTCTGCGTCTGCTTCTCTTAACTGAGATAGGATTCTTCCTATTCTTGGGACTCCTTTGACTTATACCTGTGGTCTGCCTTTGTTTCTGCCCTGCAGAGCCTGGATACTCTTGCTTTTAGTTGTACTTACCAGTTTTAAAGACACAGACAACTAGAGCGGAAAAAACAACAACCTGATGCCACCATGTCTGAGCTCCCTGGTCTGATTTTCATAGTTTTCTGTTAAATGCACTCTAGTTACCATACTGACGTTATTCTGCAACTTGGTGTCTTTATAAGAAAAGCATACTTATTAAGTTTGCCTCCGTCTGCAGTCACACACAAACTGGCTAAGGATTTGGGTTAATCCATGATCATCACAGGAAGCAGATATGCATGGCAGGTAGCTGAGAGCTTTACAACCTGATCCATAGGCAGAGAGAGACATTGCGCCTGGCCTGGGCTTTTGAAACCTCAAAGCCCACCCCCAATGATACATTTCCTCCGTCAAGGTCACACCTTCTTCCACAAGGCCACACACCTCCTAATCCTTTCCAAAGGACTCCGCCAACTGGGGACCGTGTATTTAAATGCATGAGCCTACGGGGGCCATTCGCATTCAAACAACCACAAAAACCCTATCTCTAAAACCTCTCAATAATAACTCCAGCTGTGCCTACTTACCCACAGATGGGCTTGTTAAATGTTAGTACCCCTTTAAGAAAGGAGGAGATAGGCAAGTTCACTGGACCCTCATCTGAGTATCCAGTCACTCCTCCCAGCTGGTTGAATGCAATTAGGACTTAATTTCATGAGACCTCAAGGTTTTCTGGAGAAACTAGAGTATATAGGCTAAAAACTAAGAATGGGAAGGGGGCCCACCTATGCAGTAATGAAAAAGCTGTTATATATATTGTGTAACAACCTCTGTGGGAAGCCAGCTCCCACTTTTACCCAGGGTACTCTTGAGGAGAGAGGGATGAGAAAACGTGTAGATAAAAAGATATCAGAGGCTGAGACAGACAGAAACACAGAATAGCTTCAGGAGGACCTGGATCAATATCCACCGGTCCCTTCTATCTCTTCAAAAGGGCTTTTTATAACAATGCCAAGGGGCGGGGCAAAAGACCTCCCCCTTGCAAGATCAAAGCATACCGCACAACCAAGTGTAGACCCTTCCACACACCTGGCAACCATGACTGTGGTCAAATCATCTTCTTATGCAGCCCTGCTGGGTAAAGCAAGCTCAGATCTCTCTAGGAAACCTCTGTGGGCCCCCATAGACCTCAATAAAAATAGATATTGCCTAATGCCCTCCTTAGGAAAAAGTTCTTACAGCAAATGGTAAGTTTACTTGTTATTATTAGTTCACATAGTATTTAAATTTTTTTAATCAGAAAGGTTTATATATAAAGGTTATGATGGCTAACTGTAATTCCAGATGCCCTTCGAATACTTATCCCCTTTTTGGTTCTTGTTTACAAAAACATTCCCCCATTCCAAGTCATGTGTACCTTTAAAGCTTTTGCTGAAATGTAAACTTTCTTCCTCTCAGGATCTGAGACCCTTGGGGGATGGAAGGGGAGGATTGAAAAAACAAAAAACAACAACAACAACAACAACAAAAAAAAAAAACCTGTAAAATTCCAATCAGAAAAATGACTCAAAACTTACAACATTAAAAGGTTGGTAGTTAACAGTCTGTGTACAGGCATTCTCAATTTGCTACAGTATGCCATGCATGTAACATGAATTCAACTCTTGATTAGAGACATAAAATAAGTAGATATAAAAATGTCTTATAAAATATGAGGCTATGTTTTGGGAAAAAAGATTAAAATATTTTGGATAAGAATAAATTTTTTATGATAAATTTTGTCAAAAAATGATGGGTCTTAAGGAAGATGTATATTTGATGATTAAGACTTATAAATTGCTAAGTTTATAATGGTCTACTCCTGTTAACAAAAAATAACTTAAAGATGTATGTCTAATCACTTATATCTTTGATAATTTTGTTAAGCTTAACTATTTGGAGAGACTGAACAAATAAAAAAGCTATGGTAAAAATTAACAACACACCTTTTACTCTGATGTCTCCTTATGAGAGCCGATCTTACTGTTCTCTCTTGTAATTATATTCATATATAATTACGCATATATGACAGAATGAGCTACTTAATAGAAAATATTTATTAAATTGATTTAGATTTTATAAAATTGTATTATAAAAGGATCAAGAAAATGAGGTCTCCAGTTTCCCCATGGACTGTATTTACAGTTTAAAATGTATTTTGGTATTAAAAGAGCTTTGGTTCAAAATTGTAATTTTAAGGCTTAAAATCTTAACAGATAAAATTATAAAATCTTAATTTTATGAGAGTTGCTAGTCTATTGTAAACTGTTAACAACAAAGATAATTAAGACATAAATGTTAATCATCAACCACCTTATAGCTGATCAAATGTCTTTAATGTGCCTGAAATTTGTTTGTAGTCATGGTAAACACAAATCTAACTCAATTACAGAGACAAGATTAGAGGGAGAAAGCAATTTCTATCTCCTGTTACACAGACTTCTGTATATGTTGTCAACGTCAAGCCTAAAGCAACTTACTCAAAACAAGTTTAAAATAAAGTTTGTTTAATATAAAATAATATTCAAAATCGGGTGTATTTTTTAAAGTTATAGAAAATTGAATGCTTGAGTAAAACAGGTTAAATTTACAATACATTTACATGACAAGACATCCCCAGGCCCAAGTCATACCCTTTCCCTGGAATGGACACAGACCTCATCAGAATAAATCTCACGCTAGCATCATTACAGGATGAGAATGCACGGGAAAACAAGATTTGCCAGATCCTGCTGCTCCCAGTGTGTAGGCCAGAACAAGGAAAACCACTTCCTTATCTATAGGGAAGATGAATTCCTTCTCATGTCTCACATGACAGGGGATGGATTCTCTCACCCACTAGAGGATCTCAGAGTCTGTACCCACGTCCTAAATATTTCAAGCAACAGAGAGGCAAAGAGCAATTACTCTGCCGACAATGTCTCCTGTACTGACATATGAGGATGCTTTGAACAGGGGAACCTTGTACCCAAGCCTACTGTACCCAAGCCTACCACCCGACTGGAATGAGACCTGCATCCTAGTTCAGCTGGCCATGACCATTACCTAGACTTTTGATTTTCTTAGCAAAAACTAATCCCCAGGGCTCAGAGGTAATTACCTGATGTTTAGGAAGTCCCCAAGAAGTTTTAGATAATACAAGATGGAGCCTCTGCCACAGGGCCATTCAGCATGGCAGGCTGAATTTAAATACTAAGTGGTAGGTACTATGCCTGAGGAGGAGAAGACCTGGACTGTAAAAGTCTACCCTGACAGCCTGAGTCACCTTCTAGAAACTACCACTGGAAGCCAACAGGTCTCTGCGAGGCAGAAGCTTCAGGATTCAACAGGGGACACTGGAGATAGGGGTGACTACGGCCTTTCCTCCCTTTGGACTCACAGTAATATTAGTCATAAAGCTTCCTGTAGGACTGGCCACAGTGGTTCCCGAGGAGTGGGGTCTGATCCGACACAAAGTTTTACAAACTGCTACATCTGTTTGTAGAAAAGGAGAAAAGATCAAATCCACGTTTGTCCAATTAAGCAAGCTGTGTTTTGCCGTGCACCCGGGACTGGCCAGCTGGCTGTCTCACCCTAAGTTGGGATTTGAGAGAGCCGCTCCTGCTGGCTGAAGTCTCTTACAGGAGAGAGAAGGTGAGGACAGGGGCAAGAGTTAGAAAAATACAATGAAAGGGGAGGGACAGGGTAAGGATCTACATCGTGTGAGTGGGGCTGCAAGCGGTTCATATCAGGACTGTGAAACAGGAGCTTGTTCTTGATTACAAATAGAAACCTTAACTCACAAGGACTTAAACTCACAGGACAAACAGGAACTTACTCAACTGCAGACAGAAACTTTAACTTGCAAGGACTTAACATAGCAGAAAGTGGAACTTGTTCTTAACTGTCTTAGCTGCCAACAGAACACTTAACCTTCAAGGTACATTGTTCCTATTTTGGTCTCACACACGATCACAAGCAAGCCAGGCAGATGAGCTCAAGAAACGCTCAGTTCCTTTTCCAGAAACCCCCTCTGCAGCACTGTGCCACACACACACACACACACACACACACACACACCCCACCATGTAAACTGCCTCTGGACTACAGAGCAGTGTATCTCCAGAGACTTTCGGGGGCCTCTCTGAGAACTAAGACTTGCACAAGGCTACTCTCTAAATGACAGTGTGCCTCCCACACTTCTCTCAATGCGCAGTTGATGGATACTGTAAGCTTAAGGAGGAGTAAAGATGCAGGGTGCCTGTCTTGAAAGCTAAGATGCAGGAGATACATACAGATGAGGGGAGATTTTCAGGCAACAGAAACTTTGTCACAAGTCTCAGTCTGCTGATTCTGACTCCTCAAGACAATCAGCCCCGAGGCCATTTCAGAAACTGGCTAAGGAGCCGCTCAGTGGGGCGGCCGTACCCCTCCACGCTCTTCATACCCAGACAGCGCCGATGGAGATGGGAAAAGGTTCTGTTAAACTCTTACTCTGGCAGCCCTGGAGGAGGGCGAGCCAAATGTTCCTTCACTCAGCCCAGACTTTCCCAAAGACCAGGACCTCTTGAGACAATGCCATTGGAACTGAGGTTGTGACGAGACTTGACAGTGGGCACTTGGGGACTGCAGGCAGTACCAGGAGAGGGCACTCAGAACAAGAACGAATTGTGACCTACCAGAAGTACCAGAGCCTCTGTATGGAGAGGGCCCGTACACAGCACCTGGAGCCACAGCAGTCTTCATAGGAACGGCATCTGCAGGAGAGAGGGCACAGAGCTGGGTAAAAAGGGGTAGTGTTTCTCATCACGACGTTCCAGCCAGACTCACCATAGGCAGAAGCGTTCTTAGAAAGAAAAATCACAATGGGTTCTTCCTGAGGAGTCTGCAGGAACAGAAAAGGCATTGAGTCTACCAAATCCACGCTCCGCAGAAGCCCCGCAACACAGGAGTACTAACAAAGACTTGTCCTGTGCTGTGTTAACCTCTGACCACGGGAAAGGTGGGACTGCCCCCACATGCCCTCACGAGCTGAAAGCAAAGGTTACGGAGGCGAGTTCAGAGAAGAAGCTTAGTTCTGGTCAGGCACTTACCAGCTATATGATTTCTCTTATTAAATCTATCAGCCTTAGTTTCTTTACTACAAAATAAACAGAATGATGGGGGACCCTTCAAATGCTGATTTAAGGGCCTCGTTTTTATATAAAGACTATGTCTGCTCAGGCTCCCTCCTCCCACAAACCTCTACATAGCCAAGACCTCTGGCAGGACCCAGACTCACAGGGCATGTTCAGGGACTGTCCTAACCCAGAAGAGCCACCCAAGAAAGCACTTCTTACAGATACCTATCTAAGTGTTTTGCCAAAGTCTAGTAACCATATGTAAGTCACAAACAACCACAAAATAATACTTAAGGGCTGCTGTACCTCCCTCTTTGCTCTGGTTACTGTCTGTTGGTAGCAAGAGTGAACTTGGCTGGGGTGATGCCTAACCCTGGTTGTTAACCTGATGGGACTTGAATTACCTAGGAGGTAAACATCTGGATGTGCTGTTGAGGATGGGTGTTAAACTTCCAAAGAGCTAAGTTTAACTGAAGCAGGGAGACCTGCTCTGAATGGGAGTGGTCCACTTTGTGGGCTGTGGTCCGAGATGGGAAAAAGAAGTGTGAGTGAGTGCAGTGCCTACATTCACGCCCTCTGTTTCCTCAATGCAGGTGCCAAGTTGACCAGCTGCATCATGGTCCTACCGCCACAGCTGCAGCCATGCTCACTTCCATGACTTCTCACCATGATGGAATACAGAAAGGCAAAATAGACCCTTCCTTGCTGAAGTGCTTCTGCCAGGTTGGTTTTGTTGTTGTTTTGTTTTTTCCCACCACAACAAGAAAAGTAAGACAGCCAGGAGGTTAGTAGTTTTCTGGAACACTATCACTTTGAACACAACACTAACAATGGGCCACCTTCTGTGTTCCCACCCGATTTACCCCTTTGCTCTTAGCCCTTCTGCTTGGAAACTGAAGAGATAACATGAAGGTGCACAATAACCCTTGAGCCAAGGGCAGGAGGTCCTCGAGCTGAGCCCACAGCAGGAATCAGAAACCGCTCTTTGATACCAACTGCAAGAGTTCCCAGTTCAACCTGGAACTTTGTATTGGCTGCAAAGACCCCCAGAGAAGACTGCAGCTCTTATGTTAAATGCCAGCTATAGTTATAAAAAATATTTCCTGAAACAGACTTTTGTCATACACAAATATGTATGCAATAGGCTGTAACATAAATTGTATTTTTCAGAGCAACTTTCGGGAACAACCCAAACAAACAAACAAAAACAAAAACCTAAATATACTGAAAGTACTACTGTGTCCAAAATTGGCTTCTGTCACCCTCCTGGGCAGTTCTGGGTAGCCCCAAGTCCTAGCCTCTAGGCTCTGAGGTAACTTTCTACTATCAGTAGTCCCAAGCTAAGATCTTTCGGTCTCTCACACGTTCTAGGGTTAAAAAAGTTGGCCAAATGGTCACTTTTTTGCCTCCAGTTGCACTGTATGATCTCCCACAATGATCAGTTTTACAAGATCTAATGCTTACAGTGCTGTTAATGGGAACACGCTGTTCACCTGCTACAGAGGAGCAGTTCCCTGTCCTGACAGCACAGGGGCTGCGGAGGAGCCAGGTGGAGCTCTTCGGAACCACTGCTCTCCCGTCCTTGGGCCACATTTGCAACATGGTGTCTCTGAGTTTCCTCCTCTGGGTTTTCCCTCAGCTCTCACAGAAGCTGTTCTTCTCTCCTGCCAGTCAGAGAACTTGTGTACGTGGCAACAATAAACCAGAAGGAAAATCTCACTTTGTTGACACCTTGCTGATGGAGTCCATTCAATTTGCAACTTTATATGTGATAGGTATACACTGATACATTTGATAATCAGATTGTCTTTCAAGAACTGCATTTGTGTAGAGACCCACAGAGGTTTCCTAGTGAGAACTTACTCAGGGTCCAAGAATTGGAGCTTGCTTTACCCAGAAGGCTGCATAAGGGGATGATTTGACCACGGGCATGGTTAACAGGTGTTTGGAAGGGTCTACACTTGGCTGTGCGGTGTGCTTTGATCTAGTAAGGGGGAGGTCTTTTGCCCCACCCCTTGGCATTGTTATAAAAAGCCCTTTGAAGAGGCAGAAGGGGCCGTTGGGTATTGATCCAGACAGAAGCTATCCTGTGTTTCTTTCTTCTCGTTGGCTAGTTCTCTCTTTCTAACATTTTCTTATCCCTCTCTCATAAGAACCCAAAAAAAGGTGGGAATGTAGGAACAGTCCCCCCACAGTCCCCCACACATTTGCTAAAATGTTTCCCTTTCACTGTTACCCTTATAAGGAAACAGCCCCTCAACCTAAGGCTTGACATCCTATAGAGGAAGCAGGAAGACAGACTAGTTTATACACATATTTAGACTTCCTTGCCTAGAACTCTGGGAGCTCTTATATATTTAATATTTAATTATAGAGGTAACTATTACCTGCATTTGTTGTTATAACAACACACGCACCACTAAGTCTGAAAACATCTGTCCCAGAATATCATGAGCATAGTGGGTTGTGAATCTTAACTCAGATTCTTCCTTTTAGCAAGACTCAACATCCAAGCCCAAGTTTTCAGTTTGGAAACAGCAAATACACACTGTCAAATGACTGCCTATTTTCTTCTCTCAAAACACAAAGTATTCATTATGGCCTCTTCAGCTAGACATCCATTCATTCTTAAGCATCCTTAGACTCCTCTGCAGCTCTGGCCTGACTCTCAGTGTCAGATGCTGGCAGATGTTTTCCACTGAAAGGAACACACAATCACCCAGAGGTTAACACTCTCACCCCCTTTCCTTCTACTGCTTTCTTCCAATAAGGTTGATGGTGTACCGGAGAACTAGGCACACCCTGCTGCTATTTCAAATAGCAGCCATTATAAACAAAATGTTAACTACAACCTTGAGCTTAGTTAAAAGTAGAAAATATTACTGGGTGGTGCAGGATACTAAATAAGCCCATCATCTAACACACCCCAAGTACCCCAGGCCTGGAAAAAGCATTTATGTTCCAAAGGAAGTCATTACTACTAAACTGGGTACAGAACAGATGGTGATAACAGAGGGGATTTCCGTCTTGTTCTACCGTGGACCAGATACACAAATTCTCAGACTGGCAGCAGAAAAGGACACCATTCTTACCCGAACTCACTGGTCAGCACTTCTAATTATATAGGCCTGGAGCTTCTGTTTGGCAAGAGTGGGCAACTGAAATTGCTTTCTGTTAGCCAAGGGCTTCTCACTGCATTCTGGGATCCAAATGTAGATAAGGTCGAAGAACAGGACACATCACCCTGAGCAGGTGTTAATCTGTAATTCAGTATGTTCCAAAGATAACACCACAGTGTCTAAGTTTCTCTCTCTCTGGATAAATGATAAATGATGTAGTCCTTAGGGTGCAAAATGTGAAAGGAAGAATAAGTCTGGGTGCTTGTGAGCCATGAGTTTACAGTGTGTGCCAGCAACAGTTAAATAATTCAAAAAATGACATGGTCCTTCTGACAAGTTTTAAAAGATGAGAATAAGCATTTGTCATTGTTACCACCGTCCAGAAGTGAAGAGGGTCTGTCCTTTAGACACATTTATTCTACAAATCTCAAGAATAAAATAGGTGGCAATATCAGGCTAGGGAATGCTCAATGTCAATAAAATACAAATATTTCTAGTTTGAAAATAGCAAAATATTGGCATATAAATATTTCCTTTTGGGCTTGGTATGGTGGTCCAAGCCTCTAACACCAGCACTCAGGAGGCAGAAGCTGGGAGATCCTGTGATTTCTTAGATAGCCTGGTCTACTGAGTGAGTTCTAAACCATCCAGTACTGTATCAGTGGACATCTTGAGAAAAAACATTCTTTGTCCTTTTGGTTACTGTGATGGACTAGATGGACCCGTCCCCCTCCCCTGCATCTTCCACAAATTCAGAAATGCTAATCCCAAATGGGATGGCATTTGAAGGCAGCCCTTGGCAAGTTATCAGGTCGTTAAAGTGAAGCTCTCGGGAATGAAATTAGTGCCTTTACAGGGCCAGGCAGGAGACAGCTTGCTTTTTCTCTGTGCTCTCTACAGGGAAGATGGCTGTCTACAAACCACACTGAGTCAGCTGGTACCATCATGGATTTCTAGGCTCAGGAATAATAGAAATATAAAGTTTTGCTGTTTAAAACCAACCCTTGAACTTGTTACAGTAAGCCAACCCCAGGCGGATGTTGAATAGTAATTAGTTAAAATGATATGTAGGAAATTAACTCTGAATGTGGTAAAGCAACAATAATGTGAGTGCAGGGTGCAAAGTATACAGATCTCGACATCTGTAAACTACCATCATGGGGCAATGTTAGATGACAACATATGGCTAATAATTAAACTTTATAATTTTATCCTTTAAGTACTATTTGATTTAACATCTAATTCTCAGCAAAGGAGAGTAGCGTGTCTGTGGTGCCATCTAGTTAGGAGCCCAGGGCAGAAGAATGATTTAAGTCCAGGATTTCCAGTTCAGTTTTGGCAACATCATGACACTCCAACTTATTGAAAAAGAAAAGGAAATCCTTTCCCTGAATACAGCATTACGTCTCCACAGACCAATCTCTTCATTTCTGAGTTTGTCAGAACGGAAGGGTTGGTTTTTTAAAATTATTGTTGTTGTTGTTTCTTTTTGGCTTTGTTTCTCTGCAGTATTGAGTATTTTCATTTGATGTCTAGACCTCTGAATACAACTCTACCAACTATAATTCTTCCCCTCCCTGGGAGACGATGCCCAAGTTGGGCACAATCTTGACTTCACCTCATCAGGGAGAATCCCAGTTTGTTCCCATTTCCACACACCCTGTGAACATCTTTACCAATGTAACACATGGTAAAGAACCTCCCATCAACTCAACGTAAAAACCACAGCTCTCAGCTTAAAGGGAATACGAAAGAGTTTATTCTGGGGCCATTTTGACTGAACACGGCCCAAGAACACAGATTTAAGCTTACGCTATGTTCCAACATGTAAGCAGTTTCATGATGTTTTATAGAATAAAGAAAGTCATAAATCCTGGCAATGTTATAATACATTGGTGAGTACGTCAGAGAGGTGGTTACAGCAGGACAGGGGAAGCTTTTCCATAAGCCTAAGATGCCTATCTGATGGCATTCTTAGCTTTTGGGTTAGAGAAAGCTAATAGTCTGCTAAGTTAATAAATTTGAAAGGGTTTTTATCTATTAGTCACAGGATGTTAGTTCTGACACAGTGGTAGGTATGTCTACCATTAACCTCCAATTTAGTTTTCCAATAACAAGCTTTTTCATGTTTGATGCAACATAATCATCTACAGGGTCCTTCCTGCACAATCTTAAGGATTACATCTCCAGCCTTTCTCTTAGGGTGTTTTCCTACCCTAGAAAAGTACTTCCCATTTGAGTAATGTGGCAGTAAGTTCCACCCATGAAGAATCCTTTACTTGTGGACGTAACTCTCGCAAGGAGGAGGTGGTCAGGCGGGTTTTCTGCTTCCAGTGCTATAGTTTTGTGAGGAGCAATCGAGGAAGCAATGTTCTCAACACTGGCAGCTCCCGTTAGGAGTCATTCCTCAGACAATCCTAGTATAGTCAGAACTGAGAACCAATGATCTAAACTTGGAGCTTTTAATCTGTTTTAATTTCCTATAACTAGCAGGTTATGTGTAGGGGTGGGACGTGTGGAGTCCAGGTGGATGGGGAAAGCTATTTTGCTATTCTGATCTGTTTAGAAAAATTATAGAAGTATAACTGATATATAAATAGCTGCATTTATGATGAATTAATATAATTTGATGAGTTTGAGGTGAGTAAGGATGTATGAGATCCTCACTATAGTCCATGGAACAGACATTCTGATCATTTTAATAGTGTACATCTGTGTGTATGTGACATCCTATATTTTAAAATAATTTCCATCTCTACAGACACAAGGCATTAGAATTTTTATCTATCTTTTTATCAGGTCAAAAACGTCACAGATTAAGGATACATTTCTGATTCTTTTTCTATCATCATCAGTTGATTGTAGGTCAGAACCTTTTTTCCTAGTCTGTCTTGGTTTCCCTACAAGAAATGTGCTTGTCTGTTGAGACATACTATGATGGTCATTTAACTCCCATCTGATCAATATATCCAAGGTCAATGCCATCAGGGTAGCTTCAAGGAGGGAAAACTGCCTGTCAGCCCTTTCTTGGGAGATCTATTTATTACTAGCAGACACCTTCTCAAACTTGAATAAGCCCAAATTGCTTGTATTTAAGGTGGTTTGTGGCATTTACTTGAAGAAATTATACTTTCATTTCTACCCTGAGGGAAAGTATCATAAATATTGTGCACCCTATAATTAGCAATCCCGATGGATTAGAAAGAGCTCATTTTCTCATAATTGGTAACTCCTGAATAACACATCTATAACAGGGTTGAGATGGCTGACGTAGGATGGACCAGAGGGTCTTCACACTCCTGCTGAGTTCCACTAACTCTATAGTTTTTGAATGTCTACACTGTGTTCCTGGGATCCAGATTTTTCTATTTTCATTTTAGCAAATTGCTGTTCATTTAAAATCAGTTTGTTTCACGTCTGTCTTTGGAAACAGTCTTTCCAGTTTCTGATTCAGTAAGATTCTGATTAAGATATGGTAAGATTAAGAAATATATACCCCGTCAGAACAGCAGGGAAATATATGGAAAATGGAAAAGTAGAAATCCTCCCAGAACCCTGTAATATTTTAATTTGATAGCAAGTTTATAACCATTGAAATCACACAGAATACAAATGGGGTAATGTGAATTTGGCAATGAGCTATGAAAGGGAGACCAATCAATCCTATTGCCCCGATTTAGGAATTGAGTTTAGGTTGATGCCTGACTTATTTTCTCAGCTTAATCCTTACCTGCACTGCTTTCTCAGTCTATGAAGACGGTTTAAGAGAATAGCACAGGCAGGTAATCTATAAGCATTCTCTCTCCTGAGCAGGCTCCCTATGTCTCCCCAGGCTGGCAATCAAAGGCTGTGCTCAGCTATCTGATCAACCAGAGAAAAGAACGGGATTTTAAAAAGCATAGGGTAGTAGGGGCTGGAGATCACACTGGAACAAGAGCTTTTCTGCACACCCTCCTCCTCTTTGCACATCTCCAGAGTGAGGAGAGACTGTTTTAGTTACTTTTCTGTGACTGCAATAAAACACCATGACCAAAGACAACTTTAAAAAGAAAGGTTTTACTTAGCTTCTTGTTTCAGAAGGATAGAGTTTATCATGGTGAGAAAGACATGGCGATAGGCAGTGACATAGCATGGAGACAGAGGCAGGAGCTGGCTGATCACATTTTCAACCACTTATAAGAAGCAGAGAAAACAGGAAGTAGGTCCAGGCTATCAACCCTGAAAGCTCACCCCCAATGCCAGACTTTCTCCAACAAGGTTACACCTCCTAAAGTTCCACAACATGCACATAGGGCCACCAACTGGAACCAAGTGTCCAAATTCATGAGCCTATGGAGGCCATTTCTCATTCAAATGAGCACAGACGCCTAAGCCAGTGTCACACTGGAGCCATGAGAGGTAGTTAGGCCCTGTGTCTGGATCTCACACTGGTACCTCTCGCTGGAGACCACAGGTAAAGGGACTCCACTGGGCCCTAACTCACAAACCTTGCTCCTGGGCTCTTGGTCAGCTGTGCTGCAGCTTGCTAACTAAAAGACTCCCTCTTACAGGGAGAAGCGGGGCTCAGAAGACTCAGGAATTAAACAAAACTTTCGATTCTCTGAAAGCTAAAGCCTACAATATTCTCAAGGATATACGCCACGAAGCAATTGTTGGGGGAAAGGTGTACTGGTCAAGCTGCCTTCAACACACTTAGGGAGCCCCAGAGAGGCAAGGAGTCATCCCTCAAGCTGAGGTAGGCTTTTCCATGGCACACTGCCCTGGAGTCACTCATACTCCTGTAAGAAGCCCAAAAGACTCACTGGTTCACTAAGCTAGCCTTGAACAAGATATTTTCCTTGGTTGGCTGTTAGCATCCTCTCTGGGGTAAGTTCACGTCTCCCCAGGAAAAGCTATTCAATGCAGCATGATACCCAGAAATGGCAATTTACTCACCCCGCACTGTTCGTGTCACAGGGCAACTAAGTTCTTGAAAAGAAGTTTCTGTGCAACATGGGACTTGGGAAGTGGGGCTTTTAAACGGCCTGGTCAACAGTGACAGTCAGAGGACAGTAGTACTGGGAAGAACGGGTTCCGTCAGGTGCTAGACAAGCCAGAGACAAGCCTGTCTGCCTTCTATCCTTATCCTATAGTCCCTTCCGTCCTCTTCCTCAGCCACTCAGTGTACAGCCTCCCTTCCTTGAGGGGACTTGTTTTCCAAGAGGCATCTTCACACTCCTTCCTTTAAGTACGTTTACATCTGAACCAGAACCGAGAGCCCTTCTGTCACTCTGCCCCATCAATATGACGGCCAGAGATGTGACTCAAACACGCAGAAGGCCTCTGGAGGTTCTTAAGGTCCAGGGCAATGGCTGAGCATCCAGTGGTCTCTTATTGAACTGATCTTAAGGTTTCCTCAGCATTCTAAGAGAACAGAGATGAGTCGAGTGCTGTCTTTGGGGTAAAATCTTTTCCACCTTAAATGACTATGGGGTTGGTTACTTACAATTTTAAATCATTCCTGTTCAGTTAAGAAGACACTCAATCACTAGCCAGGTAGTGGACAAACTTGAACAGGAGCACTTAAAAGGCTTCTTGGGTGGGCAGTCCATAAACATTGTGTGATCATTTCCCTGCCTGGGCCAAAGGGACAGGCATAAATCATGTGGGTGATCCATTAGCTTAGCCCATGATCCCCCAGAGAATGAGTCAGTTTCAATAGAGATTACATCAGCCTTTCTCCACTTTCTCCCAAGGCCATAAACATTCCTTAGATAATGGAATACAATGGCTTTTTCCTCCCTTTGAGACCTCTCTCATCCTCGGAAATTTCTCTCACTTTTCTTAAATTATCACTTTTCCTCAACTGTGGTGATGCAGTATTAAGAATTATCTCTTACATTCTAAGAGACTGGAACCTTTGCTGGACCTCACAGCTGAATTAATAATACACTTTGAAGTCACCTAAGATTTAAGATCTATCTCCTACTATATACTCAAACTAATTTGCATTTAAGAAAACAATGTACCAACCAACCTTATTTACCTTGGATTCCCCATGTAATCAACTTTCACAACCTAAGCTAATACATAGCTGTAATCTTAAACTATGTACTCTTCCATGCCCCTGACCCAGACAAGGCATGTGTATCATTTGCTGAAAGCAGCAAATACAGAAGTTGAAAACAACTTCCTAAAATCAACCATAAAGGTTAAAATTATCCATTTAAGGTTACGGGTTGATAAACAATGGTGTTTGTTATCTGGGTCAGTTGGGGTCCGTTGGAATCAGAGACTTAATCTGTTGTAAAAACTCAAAGATTTCCCTAAAGTATCCCATTCCTTCCACATGTGATGCTTTATCTGCTGTTCAAAAACTACAGACTAGAGTCCTTTGTTAGGGACAGACACACATATACAGACAGAAGACAACAGACAGACAAAGGATGGAAGACACAAGGAACATGAAGTAGAGAATTCAAATCTAGACTTGCTCTTGGTTAAATAATTCCAAGTGGAAGTGTTTTGATTTCTTACCTTAATGTGACACTAATGCATCATTGGTGACTCAGTTAATCATAAACACATATAATTCATGCATTCAATTTCTCATTTTTGAATATATATATTTTTTTAATTTCATTTATGTTTCACTTACATTATTTCCCCTCTCTTCCCTTCAACTCCTTCCAGGCTCCCTCATGTTCTCCCCTAAATTCATGGCCTCTTTTCCTTTAATAATTATTGTTACACATATATATGTATGTGGTGGCTTGAATAAAAATGCCCCCAAGGCACATAGGGAGTGGCACTATTAGGAGGTGTGGCCTTGTTGTAGTAGGTGTGGCCCTGTTAGAGGAAGTATGTCACTCGGGGTGGACTTTGAGGTTTCAGATGCTCAAACCTGGCCCAGTGTTTCACTCTCTTCCTGCTGCCTAAAGGTTCAGATATAGAACTCTCAGCTACCTCTTCAGCACCATGTCTGCCTGCATGCTGCCATGCTGCCCACCATGATGATAACAGACTAAACCTCTGAACTGTGAGCCAGCTCCAATTAAATGTTTTCCTTTATAAGAGTTACTGTGGTCTTGTTGTCTCTTAATAGCAACAGAAATCCTAAGACGTGTGTGTGTGTGTGTGTGTGTGTGTGTGTGTGTGTATGTATGTATACATTTTTAAAGATAACCACTTGGCTTTAGATAACAAATTGGAGTGCTCAACATTGGCAAAGTCTATTCTCCTTCTCTCAGTTATCATTCATTGCTTATAACTCTTCATCTAGAGTGGGGCCTTGTGAGGTTCCCCCCTCCATGTCAGTATGTCAAGTAGTGTTGTCATTATGCAGGTCTTATTTAGGAAACCATATGGTTCAGATTTCTTGGGCACAGCTAGCCTGTCACACACACACACATAAAAGACACAATCTCCCAAGAGGCATTCTGGTACTCTGGAACTTCTATCTTTCTGCCCCTTCCTCCTTGTTCCCAGAACCTTAGGAGTAGGGGTTGTGTTGTAGATGTATCAGTTAAAGCTGAGCATGACAGTCAGCTGATTTCTTCATTTTGACCAATTGCAGATTCCTGTCATGGTCTCCATCTGCTGCAAAACGAAGCTTCTTTGATGAGGGGCGAGAGCTGCACTATCTTTAGGTACAAGGACAAGTATTTAGAAAGCAGATAGAATTTTTATTAGTTTAGGAAGGGGCAGTAGTGGGTTCTCCTCTAGGTTCCAAGGCCTCACCAGCCATAGGTAGCTGAGCTAGTTTTACAGCACCAGGCATGAGTTCCCTCCTATTGAGCAGACTTTAAGTCTAATTAGACAGCTATTGGTTACCACTAATATATGAATTCCACTATTGTACCTTTAGGGATATCATGCCATGCTGGTCATTGATGTGGTTCTGGGCTTCACAGCTGGATAGGACTATAGATTACTTTCCTCCCTTGGCAGGTTGCCTATCACCATCTAGTATGAAAGGCAGTCTTCAAGCAGGGGGCTTCCAACCTCCAAGTCATGTGCCTGAATTGTGAGGTGTCTTCAGCAATAGAATCTTACCTTCAAATTCTGGGAAGCAACCAAAGGCAATAGCCTATATTGTTTTCATATTCTCTTGGTCAACAAGTGAAAAGGAGGTTTGCCATGTCTCTTACTGCGATTTTGTTAGATAGTCTATGGCTCTTAGTGGTGAGTATTATCACCCCAAGTAGCATAATTTCATTTAAATAATAAATGTGTGTATAAAATACATTGATATATACTTAATTTTATGCAAACATGAAATAATGATTCCTGGATTTTTAAAAAAAAACACTCTTAGTGCTCTCTCTTTCTCTCTAATTATTTCCCTCTCTCAAACCCCCAGTCAAAGCCCTCCCCCATTTTTCCAGTTTCT
>CABHPQ010156362.1:0-17070 GCA_902168405.1 Peromyscus aztecus | reverse complement strand
TGTGTGTGTGTGTGTGAGTAGACATGGGATGGTCTTCCCCATCCTTCCATAAGGAATTAGACTTAGGAGAATGGTATATTTCTATTGACAGCTCCCCAGCTTAACCTTGTTTTTAAGAGAGCCCCATCAAACAAAGCACCTGTTATCTGTTTCTTCCCCTCGCATTCTGTAAACAGCTCTCTTTTTGTTTCTATGCCCAGGAAGTGCCAGCCTCAGCCAGGCTTCCTTGATTTCCTCTGAATTTCCTTTTAGTGCCTGAAAGTGTTAATTCACAAAATGTTAAAGTTCTATAATATCTCGATACACCAGAGGGGAACAAATAAATAGGTCCCTTGTGGATTGGTCAAATGAGCATGATGGCATTGGTGTTTAATTAATAACTTAGTACAATAGGGAGCATAGTGCATTTACTATGTATGGGTTATTGAATGTTCTGAATATCATAAAATTATACCCCAAAGTGTCAAGTGGACATTTATGTATGAAATATGTATAAAAGGAGTGTCTTCAACAGAGTCAATCCATTTCTCTATAGCACATTACTTTGTCAGTTCCTTCAAATAAATTTTCTGGGTTTTTGGATAGGTTTTTGTTTCCTTTGTCAAGAAATTAATTTAATGTTACCATGTATACAAGAAAGAAAACAAACAACAAACAAACAAACAAAAATTTCTTATAATTCACACCCCCCAATACTACTTTGAACCAAAAATCATGTTACTTAGCACTTCAAAGACTGAGAACACACAGTCTTTCTAAGTATTTTACTATGTATTAATATTGTCTGTTAGCATTCAATATCATTTGTACCATTTTAATTGCACTTAATCCTCCCAGTTTCTATTTTCTTCTGCTTCTTTTAAGTTTAGGTGGTAGATGCCTTGTCCCTTAAAGGAAGGAGAAGATACCTGTTGAAAACAAAAGAGGTCCAGTCCCATTTGTTTTCTCCCAGGGTCCTTGGAAGAATCTAACAACCAGCTGAGGATCTAAACTTAATAATGAAAGAATCTAAGTTCTTTAGTCCATTCACTTTATTCTTCTAAAGCAATTCTATGTTCACAGCTTCTTTTCTGTTCTCATACTGAGCTCCTCTCTGTCCCTTCTGCTCTTCTGTCATTACTCTACCTAGTTCTTTCCATCCTTGTTCCTCTCTTTGTTCCCCCAAGCAATATATATATATATAATATACATTCATTAAAAATTATATATGTATATGATATATATAATGTATATATACTATATATATATACATTCATTAACAACTTGTTAGTAAAAACTACAAAGTAAACTCTCAGGGACAAGTATTCTGATAAGAGTCACACTTGGCAAAGACTTGGTCATCTTAATTGGTGACTGACAACAGCTATAGGTTGTAAAAAGTTCTGGCTATCTCTTAAAGGGATAGCTACAAGGATTACAAGGAAAGTAATTAAACCAATGAGAGATTTAAGGAAAAGGCAAAGAATACATATACTATTTTATGTGATTAATAATATTCAGATATGTTTGGTCAGTTAACTTCCTTTTTCTGATAATCACCTGAATTTCTGGACATATATGTAATTAGTCTGTTGAGTCTAAAATCTTGCAGTGAAAACTGGTGTAGAAATAAATACAAAGTATTAATTGTTTTTTGAATCAGAGTTGGGAGGTTCCCGTTGAAGAAGCTTAGGACAACGTAGGTGCTATTGATCTCTTGAAGGACCAAGATACACCAAGGCCAGACACCTGCACTATCACTTCTATTTTGCTATAATTCTGAGGAGTTTTAATCCAACAAAGCCAGGCACCTGCAATTCTGCTCTGTGAAAGTCCTATGAGGACACTTTGGCCAATTTTGCTTTGTCAGTGGCTAAGGATGGAAAACAAGACCTCTAAGTGTCTACAGTCCACATGGAACTAGTATGAAGCATATTTTGGTATGTTTCTATTCATAAAAATTGTACAGTGAAATAAGAAACCATCTTCTAGACTATCCACAATTATGTGTGCCCATAAGACTGAGATGTAATCATGAGATTATGTGTACACATTAAAGGGAAATGCACGGTAAATGGGGAAATATCACAGCTCTTATTGCACAACAAGTTTACAACAAGAAACAGCAATTCATTCAAAAGGCAGTAATTCCATAATGCCTTGCATTATGATTTCCTCCAACAGAACCCTTGGTTCTGATAGGTTGACCTTCTGAACACTAGTTGTCACCTGCTGTACACTCCCATGGTCTTTTGCTACCAGCAGGTCTCTACAGATGTCAAAGAAATAAATCCCAGATTTCCCAGCTGCCTCAACTGACCTCACCCTGAACATGCATATACCAAGGTCACTCACTATATCTGCTCCCCTCCTGGCAGGCAGCATTCACCTTGGGCATCATCATCTTGACAAATGATATTAAAGTGTACCTTTTGCCACAAACAGAATGGTAGAATGCTCATTGTTATGGCTACATTTTCTTCTGCTATCCAGTGACTATCAAAATCCTATTTACCTCTCCAAAAACAAACATATTAAGGATCAATTTCTACTATTGAGAGTTGCTGCTCTTGGCACATCCTGGTTAGACTTCTCAGTTTACCAGTAGAGGAAAGCTAATACTTCTTGTTCTTCAACATGGCTACTATCTTACACAGACCAGCCAAATTTATCTTTCTAAAATACATATATATTATGCTATCCTTAACATTGATAGGACACTGTCTATGCTGCTTTGATAATTTTCTCATTCACTAAAGGTCCTCATCTACCTGCACAGTTTTTGCTTATTTCTCTCATTGGCTTTCAGCAGTTTTGAAGTCTTAACGTTGTCTCCCATACCTCTAAGGCAAAGCTGAACATTCAGTCTTCACTCCCCTACAACACTGTTTGTTTCTCTAAATCAGCACATTCAAACATCTGACACTAATTACACTAATGCAGAACACATGCCGTGTGCATTCCTAGATGGCCTCAGTGCTAAATATCCTCTCCCATTGGAAGACTGGAGATGAGTAGTCTTGATTTTACCTAGAAAATACAATGTACTTCTGAGCTTGTCCTACCAGATAGGCAGCTTCCTGAAGGGAAGGGTGGAGTCTTCATGTCTATGAGCAAACACATCTTCATTGTTCCATTAAATCAAACTGGAGAAGGGATTCTTTATTTGTACAAACTGGTTATAAAAGGAGCCACATGTAAAAGATTAGCTGAGACCTCAACACTGTCTGGAAATCTGTTCCCTTTCAACACATTTCACTGTTCTACTAAACAATGAAAGCTAGTGTTCCTATTTAAAAGGGAGAAAAATGTGAATGTGAAAAACACAAACATGTTGTGAGTTGCAGATGAGGAAGGCTAAAGATATGTGAGTGTCTACCCTTTCCTCATGGCTCACTGTCTACAGCCTCTCATGCAGTGATCTCACTTTGCCTACATCACTTTCATCCTGTGTCGAGCTGTAATCCCCACTTACCAACTCAAGCACTTTGCTGCAGCGATTTTCCCTTCTCTGTTGTGTCTTAGATGAGTCCCATAAGCATACTGGCAAGCCTTTATGGACCCCACTTAAGGCAAAACCAAAACACACTGTATTGTCCTCATACTCCTTTCCAGATCATCTCTATTTCTTTTCTGGCCTACAGGAAACTAGAAATGCCATTATTACTTGCTATCTCTAATTTCTCCTTTCTATTTTCTCTTGAACTTTGTGTAATAAAGACTTTCCCCTTTCTACTCCAACAAAATTACCTTCATAACAGAGTTCAGAGGTCTCCAAATTACTGTTTCCAATGGTCAGTTCATATTGGTAGCATCTGATGGAATGGAACTTTAAATATAGACTGCATTTGGCCCACCAAACAATACTGTTCTTGTATTTTTTTTTGTTGTTGTTGTTTTTGCCTGCCATCAAAGATTTCTCTGCAGTCGTTGCTAGGATTTCAATCATTTTAATGAAGCAATTTTAAGGTATCTTCTTCCTCCATATATCTGCTTGGGCTCTCATCAAATCTCACAAGTTCACTGTATGTATCCTAAGATTTCAAATTAACCTGTCGAAGCTCTTCCTGGGACTCATACACTCTACCACTGTCAATATTGTGAAATAGTAAATAAAACTGCACACTTGATTTAGCCAAAAATTCTGGCACCTTTCACAATCTGTTAATGTCAATGATAATAAACATTTTTTTCCGAGTTAGACCAAAACTATTGAGTTTCCCATGATTCTACTCCTTCTATCCTAACCTCACAGAAAATAATCCAATGCAGATGACACTGATTTTAAAATACACCAGGTCCTAGGGAGTTCTCACCACCTCTGCTGTCTCATGGAACAAAAAATCCTCTCTCTTTTTGTTTGGTCTTGTCACCATTTTGGAAGCAATCGACAAAGAGCTAGAGCACTTTAATACAGCAGATCATCTCTTTTATAACTCCCCAACGGATTCACATTTCCCTCTGCATTAGAGATAAGTGCTGCATGGACACATGGCCTGGCCTCCACTCATTCTTCTTACCTTGTCTCATCCTATGCCTAAGCCTTGAGCACACACACACACACACACACACACACACACACACACACACACTATTCTATCCATGTTAGACTCCTGGCTCTTCCTAACTTGGCCTTATTTATATTCATTCTCTATTGTCCCAGAATACTTTTCTTTTCTATCCTCACATTTATTACCAAATAGCTAGCTAAATATTTGATTTTCATTTCCCCCCCTCAATTTTCACTTTTTCAAGAGGGCCTTCCTTAGTAATAATATCTAATCTCTCTGTCTCTCTGTGCCTCTCTCTGTCTCTGTCTCTGTCTCTGTCTCTCTCTTTCTCTCATACACACACACACACACACACACACACACACAAACACACACACACACTTGTGCTCTCTATGCTCTCTAACTACCCACACATTATTTTTATCCCCATTCCATATGTTTTCTCTTGCTGATACTTTATTACTCAATTAATCAGAGTTGTCTTGTTAGTTCTCTGACTCCATTTCCAGGATGGAAGCTTCATGGGATATTTTAGTGTCTTTTGTTCTCTTCTGAATCTCCAGGGCCCAAAAACTGTCAGGCTCAAAGTCTGTGTTCAATAGCTACTTTCAAAAGAATAAATGGATTGAGTTGAGAAAATCCACTGCATTGACTCATCCCAAACGCTAAGAGCCATTAGTTAGGGTGGGACAGGGACACAGTTAGTTAGCCCAGTGCCTTAGGGCAGACCCACACTGTCACTGTAAAACAGGATGTGTGGGCTGACTTCACAGTAAGCAGAGAGCCCCAGGAAACATATTAGGAAAACATTTTAGGGATCCATCCTGGCAGGATGGAGCTCTGCTGCACTTAGTAAAGTCTTTCAGATCTTTAACTCAGAGAACCCTGAGCTTGGTTGCTGTAGAGACTGCCTAAGGCTTGGGTGTTCCATGAACAAAATTCGCCTTGCTTGAGTTCCCACTCTAACCACATGTTTTGATCAAGGAAGCAGCCTATGAGGAGTGTTAATCAAGGAGTGGCCTTGCTCAAACTGGGCTTCTTTTCCAGTGTCTGAAGGGAGGGAGAAACCGAGCATCTTATTCTTTTTAGTAGATGTTCCAGAAAAAGTCACATACAATGTGAGATTTTCTGGCATACACATCATAATCCCACTTTGTGATGCCCTGGCTTGGAGTTCACCTTGCAGGCTCCAGCAGGCCATTTTCCCTGCAGCACCCTAGGCATCAATTCCAGCTAGAATTTGCTATAAGTGGCAGTGACGGCTTGGTCCTTTTGTCAGGATGTATAGAAATGGGTCACTTTGGCTTGCTGGCCTCTCTTTTGCCAAATGACTCTGAGAGCAGTGTTTGGGAAGTCCGTTAAGAACTGCCTAATATTAACCTAGCAGATTCCACGTGAATTCCTAACTCTCCTGTTCTAAATGGGAAGCCTGTCTGGGAGGTATGACAATCTCTCTCACCTGACTATTTCACATGGATAGCCCTAAACTTATAATATAAACAACTGTAGTAATGGAAGTCTTACAGTAAGGACAATATTTTCAATACTAACATGCATATGAAAAACTTGAATTCAAGGAAATATATTCCACAGACAAATACACTAACACACCTGTCATTTCTCAAGAATTGAAAAGTTCTTCATGTTGCTATTAACTCAAAATGTCAATTTACTACTAGCTGATTTAAAGTGATCAAACAGTTAACTTTTCAAAAGGGTATGGAAATTAGTTATTGCATACAATGTACTGATGATTCAGAAGATAACCCAATTGAGAAAGTGAACATTAGCAGATACTAATCTAAATGGCAGCATTGTTTCCATTTTACTGACTATGTGCTCTTCTAAAGGTGAACACCCGCTGGACTTGAACTTATTCTGAATAAAAGACAGTTCTGTTATGAAAATCAGTGCTTGAGAACTTGTATTTATTCCTTGCTATTTATTCTGATCATTCATTTGGCCTGAGAATTGGGAACACTAACTACAGACACATTGGAGTGGGTTCTTCGGCTTTATCCAAATCAATTGAGCTGCCAGGACATTTTTAATGCTACTTGAGCCCACTAATGGCAAAGAGGCATTTGCTTACTCACGGTCCAGTCTTTCTCCTGTGAAAATTACTGGTCGTGAATCTGGTGAACATTTACAGGAATCTGCAAATGAAACAGCTAAATCCTTCATGACAGGGAGCCTCATAAAGGCAGCTCATTTATTCTCCCGGGGCACTCATCCCTGCCACTGGGATCAATAGAAAATCTCATCTGATATATTTGTAAATGCCAGGGTGCAAATGTTCTCCTTGCAATTTTGCAGGAGAAAAGCCCTACTTTCATTCTGAGAAACTGACCCCAAATTCACTAAATAACCACAAACAATTCTGCCCTAGGTTTCCTTTCATTTTTAAACCTTCAGAATAAAATGATTTTCTCTCATTATCCAAAAATGAAAGACTCAGATGTTTGAAGGTCTTCAAGATGACTGTGAAATAATTGTTTTGATTTGGCCACACATGCGTGCATCCTGGTAAATATTAACGACTTCAGATTCTTAGACAGAAGGAATGGTGAACAATGATGAGTTGACTTTTCACTTTTCTATAGTCTTCATTGGTTTACTAAGTAAAAGTAATTTATCCCCAATAAAATATATTATACAATATATGTCTGTACATCTGGGAGATGTAAGCATTAACACTTTTTTTTTTTCTAAAAGCATATTTAAAGAGATGGGAAAGAAGAAATCTGTAGGCTAAATAGAATAGAGATAAAACTCATCATCAGTAGAAAACAAACAAAAACTCAAACTTGTAATGATATGAGTCTTAGCCTTGGGCTTGAGAGGATGTTGCAAAATATAATGGAAGAGGTATTAATTTCCGAAATCTCCTCTTTTATGAATGACAGGATTGCATACCTGCAATTGGATGATTAATTAACAGGGAGTGTCCTCAGCTCTAAAATATAGTAACATCTTAATGAAATAGTTCTTGGAAAGGGGGGCAATTCTATGTTGTTAATAAATTAGAAAGCCACAGATTCTATAAGGATCACATGACTTTTACTCAACTTAAAAAGCTCTTCCAAGGATAGCAACTTGTAGTAGTTTTTTCTGTCATCTTGAAAGCCAAAACAAAACAAAACAAGACAGTACACACACACACACACACACACACACACACACACACACACACACTACATACACACAAAACTTAGGTGTAACCAAACAGAACAGTCCTATATACATGTACTCTAAATTCAATAAGTCATTTACTACATAACAGAGACATTGTTTGCAGTGTTGACTGAGGAATATACCCAAAGTATAAAACAGTGACAAAGATTTCAGGGAAGATTTGTTTTTTCATTTCTCCCTCCTTTCAATCACTATTGTACAATTATAAATGCATAATTCATTGACAAATCCATATAATGAATGCAGCATTCTTGTGAGGGACATTGTCTTCTAGTATACTGAAATTTGAAGATTTATATTACTACAAATTACATTTGATTTGTTATGAAATGAGCAACTGTAAACCCTGTTATCCTGTCCTTGGTCAACTGTGTGTTTAAAATAAGTCTTGCTTTTTGTTTTAACTGAAATTCAAGGAGAAGTTGATGAAAACATGTTGGTTTGTTTTATGTGAAGATCCTATTTAAAAGAAACAGTAACAGCCATGAAGGATTAGGAATATGGATGAAATACTCATGAGTGTCACTTCTTGAAAGCTGATGAAAATAGTTTGGTTTAGCCAATGGCCTAGGAGGCAACAGGCCAGCAGGAGGCCATAGGATTAGCCCTAATTACCTCGTGTTTCACCTGAATTAACTCCAGATACAAAAAGTAATCGCTGCAGGAATGGTGGGGAGACCTTCGACTGGTACTGAGCTATCTAAGCTCTTTGTTTGAACATGATAATTGTTCTTTTGAATTTCCCCTAATTCTACAAGATCAACTGATGGGTACTGACTGCACCATGATTAGCTGTACCACAGGGATATACTGCTACTTGCCAGATTTGCCTTGCAATGAAAACCACATTCTCAACAGTAAAAATATGTCCAATACTGGACAATCTTGAGTATATTTGATTATAAAAGTGTATGAATTAAGTAAAGAAGCTATGCTGAATTAAGGGAAAAACTAGGCAGCGGTGATTTACTTCAGAAAATTTTGACCAGTTTGCTAATAAATTATTTAATTCACCAGAAGAACTATTTCACATAACTTTGCATCATGAACAGGACCTGGAAGTTGATTTAGCTATTGAGGCTGTTTGCCACACAATCATTGAGGAATGGAGTTCAGATCCCCGGTACACAAATGGGTTTACTTTTTTGTGTGTTGTTGGAGTGGATTCACACAGAATCCCAAACATTACAGATTTAAAATACTTTTGTGTATGGATGTATCTTGGAAGCCTCTACAGAAGTAGGTGTCCATATACATTTTGCAAAAGGTCTTAGTGTTAGCTCTCCTTCCCCATATACCTTTCTCTACCCTTCCTCCCCCATCTCCTACCCCATTTAATACTTCTTGGTTTATTGTTCACCTTCCTTATTTATAATACTATATTCTTTCTATTGGGGCTCTTTAAAGAAGTGGGGTCAGAAGTATTTTAAGAGCTAGAGATGGCAGATCACTTCAAGGAAACAGGGTTTCCTGGATCATGGAAATTGTACATATGAACTCAGAGTACTTGTGATAGTATGCATGTAAGTATGACTTAAACCAAACAAAATCCCATTATGGAAGCAGGAAGATAGGCATGATGTCCCACCTAAGTTGAAGAGCTATTGGATTCTAATGGTTTCTGGAAGAGGGATAGTTTTGTTTGTTTGTTTGTTTGTTTTCCTTAATTGTGTGACCCCTGGTATATACACTGCACTCAAGGTCAGACTTCACAGCCCAAAGCAGTTAGACAACATAAACTGTACTCAATCGATTTATAAATAAACCAATAAATAAAACAGAGCATGATGCTAGGTGGATAGGGATGGAAGGTGGTAATAGGGGAGGTGGGATTGAGGAAGTGAAAATGATCAAATTATATTTTTTATTAAACTTTCAAAGAATTAATAAAAAAGAAACTTCTTAATATGGAGAGCAATCAAGGCAAACCACATGACCCTTGTCTACCACATCCACGTACATGTGCAAACCCAGAGACAAGCACGCACACCATTACCACCACCACCACCATCACCACTACTGCATCACACAAATGGCATCCCAAGGTTCTGGATGAATCCAGACTTTAACATCTACATTCTTGGTACATGAAAGCTAGTAAGCTTTATGTAAACAACAAGACAGTTCATGTTTTGCTGAATTTCACCCTTGAAATATGCCTGCTGACTTCTGAACAATTAAGTCATATTTCTGGCATTCCAGTGTCACCATTTTCTTCCATTCCTATTAAAAACTGACTAAGAATCTTTACTTTATAGGCAGACCTGATAAAATTGAAAAATTCCAGAAGTGCAAATTGTTTATGATATGTGTACCTACATTTATAACTAAGACATGCTAGACTGAATAATTATAATTCTGACTGCATTACATTCAAAGTTAACTTTTACTTACAGTAGAACATTGCTGCACACTCACTTAACTGCTCTTTAACGCTTAATCAAAAATAGAATGTGAAGAAATAAATGTTACTGTGGCAATTCAGACCTTCTGTAAATGAAACACATCTCCATTTACTGATTCAACTTAAATACTTCCTACAGAGAAAGGTGGAAGAGTCTATTTTTTTATTTCCATGAAAAGAAAAAGTTTGACATTCTCTTGTAATTAAAAAGGAAAATCTCAAAGTCAGTAAACATCTGCACAACATATATGCAGTAACATATTCATCAATCAACTATGTTTTCATAGTCTTATTGCTCATATGCTGTGACCTTTCTGGCCTGATATACCACAGTAAGAAACTAGGCATTCTGTGATACATAAACCTCCACTGGTGATGCAAAAGCATGTTAACAAAAACCTCCCAGCTAGGTAGGACAGGTGGTAGGCAAGTGATTCTGGGCAGTTTGCTCTTGGAGACGTCTGTGCCTGCACAAGAGTTACAAAGTACACCGGGGGAGGGGGAGGAGCTTCACCCAGGGAGATTACAAATAAATTTCTAGGAAAAAAGATGGCACCCCTCAAGTGTTCCTCAACACACTCTGAAATATGTACTCAAAGTCAGTTCCCAAACCTAGGGTGTGTCTTCTTTCATGGTATTAGTTGAATGCAGCTAATTTCTATTGATGGAAATTACTGACATCTTATTTGTGGGTTTTTTTTTAAAAGCCTGAAACAATTACAATTTAAAAAAAAGACAGTAAATGAATATTTCACTTCCATTTTGCCAAATTTCTCATAATTGATTCCAGGTAAGTCTCCCTTCCCCCATTAAAATTTAAGAGTATCCATATGTTCGCTGCAAAATGTTACACTAATCGTTTGGAGAGAATTTTCTTTCTTTCACATTTCATTTGAACATATGCAGAGAATGACATGCTTTGAACTGCAAAAGGCACTTTTTCATTTTATTAAAAGCAAGCAGGATTGCTTGCTGATGCTGTGCCATTTTTCTGACCTTTATGTTTTCTTGTTATTTATATGTTGATTTCTACACTGATTACTAAGTTTAATTATGGCATCTGTATGCTCTTAAAATGTCTGGGCTTGTTTTCCAACAACTACAAGAAAAAAAAATGCTGTAAATGACACAGAATAAGAAATGTAATCACAAAATTATCTGTTCCACATAAACAACCAAAAGTAGAGTTTGTCTACTTACATATTATACATACACACATCATGTTTATACAGTGGGACTATGCACATAAGTTCACTTATGAGATATTATACTACATAAGGCTTTTCTCCATTTTAATGATTTCCCTATGTCTATTGCTTATTTTAAAATCAAGCTCCCATTAGGAACGATATTCTATATAGAAACTGTATTTGTTTCAATCTCAGTATACTAAAGTATTTATTTTATTTTATTAATTCTTTGTTTATAGTCATGAGGGGTTTCTGTTAACTTTGCTTTTTAATTGGATTCATCTGCTTGCTAGAGTTTTTTTTTCATTCTAACAAATGTCAGTTTTAAAAGTCAACCATTTTGAAACTACAGTGCCAATATGGATTCCTTAACTTCTACAGGTAATCTAAGAAAGAAGTAAAATACCCTTATTCACTCAGTCTAAAACTCTAATCTTTCTCAAATTCATTGTAAAACAGAAATCTTTGGTACCATACTGAACTAGATCATACCCTAACAAAAGCAGTCAGTAGTTGAAAAGATGTTTTATCTCATATTCAGTTGTAGTCTATTTGTAATGGGCAAAAGGTGAATATATAGATATGTAATAATCATTGGATGAATAAAGGAAATGTGATATCTGTGCTAGTGCTAGTGTGTTTCTCTCTCTCTCTCTCTCTCTCTCTCTCTCTCTCTCTCTCTCTCTCTCTGTCTCTCTCTCTCTCTCTCTCCTGTGTGTGTGTGTGTGTAATTCAGCTTTGAAAAAGGAGGAGGTTCTATTTTTGTGGTAACATGCATGAATAGATGAACCTGGTGGTTGCATCATAGGCTAAATGAAGAAATCTAGGCACACAAGCACCAATACGGCATGATCTTGCTTATATGAAGGATTTAGAGAGTCAAACTCATACAAAGACAGTAGAATAGGCTATGTTGTGTGAAGGATCACGAAATTGTTAGCCAGACGCTACCAAATTTCTCTGAGATAGCTGAAATATGTTTCAGAGATCTTTTTGCACAACATGGTGATGATAGTTAATGTATTGCATACTCCAAAACATTTGAAGTAGACTTGTGTACTTACTACAAAAATAAGTACCTGAAACTCATTTAATTATTCTACAATGCATACATTTTTAAAACTTCATGCTACTTTCTAGAATATGTTCAATTTTTATTTGTAACTTTTAGTTTAGTATTTTAAGAACAATTGTTCTACCATTGCCTACTAATTGCACAGACTGTCCTTAAGCACTTTCACCCCATAACTCAAACTTCTCTGATGGCTTCATGGCTCAAGGGCACACTCCTCTATGTGGCCAGTAAATTCATGTCTTCCTCCTTGCAGAGATATGGTAGTTTTCAAAATGGCTTATGTGTGAAATCTAATTTACTCAGCCTTTGGTAAAGTTCTGAATTGTATGCAGCATATGTATAAAGCAATATAAATATATATTGCCTCTGTTTTGAAAATGTTTAAAGTCTTGCCTTGGATTCATGAAAAAAAGATATACTGTATAAAGGCAATAAAAAGAAGGTATTTTTTCCCTGTGAATGGTTAGAATCTTCTCCTTGGATTAAACAGTGCAAATACCCCTGAAATAGCATATAACCAAAAGAAATTAAGTGAAATATAAAACTCACAATCCATTCAAAGTTGGATTTTTTTCTCAATAAACTACAGAGTTTGATAAAACAATCTAAACAAAGACATGAAGTGTCTAGAACAATTTACTCACTTTTAAAATACATGTATTTCTGTCATGTGCTTGGCTTATATGAAAAAAATGGCTAAGAATTGATATTGTTGCACAGGCTCTTCTATGAGAGACAAGAAAACTTCTAAACTGCCCAAGCATGATAACAATCTGGACAGAAAAAAGCTTATAGATTAACAGTAGAGACTTTGCAATTAGAAAAACAGTCTAACTTAATTATGATATCAGGAAACAGGATGTGAGCACTCAGTTAAAGTCTCCTTTATTTTTTTCATGTATAAAAAGAAGATCTCAATACATTCTTCTTAGAGTTTGGAGAAGGATTAAAAACATGCATTCAGCTGACTTATCCATGTACTCTAAGTCTTCTAACTACCAGGAAAATGTTCTTGAACTGCAACAAAGCAAGCACTGTATCAAACAAATATTCTTCCCACTAAAAGTTAAAGATAGTTTTTGCTTAAAAACAGACATGCAATTTCAGCATTTTCATTATTACGCTTATTGTAGAGTAGATCCCCTTATCCTTGGACGATGAATTCTAAGGTCCCAAGGGATTATTTGAGACCTTAGAGAGGTAACAAGCTCTCAATACTATAATACTGTAATAGTCAGTCAGATAATATGGCTGCTAAAGGCTAGCATTGTATGCTGCAGTATACTTTGGACACTGGATAATTCATGAGCAAAGAGCAAGGTGTGATATCATTGGGCTACTTGGAACAGTGTGTAGCCTCAAACATATAAACTGCTCATTTCTGGATCTTTACCTTGTATTATTTGGAGCCACATTTGACCATGTTCAACAAAAAGCACAGAAAAAAAAAACAGTTAAGGGGCAGATGCATTGTGTTTAAAGCAATACATAACAAAGAATACATCCACAGGGTGATTCGTAGTCTTCAAAGTGAATTTATTGACCTATTTTTAAGCATTTCATGCCCCAATATTTGATTTATTTAATGAGGCCTCCTCTAGGACTCAAGAAGAATGTCTGGTTGAGTTGATATTATTAATCATTTATAAGAGCTATGGACAAGACACAAACAGTTCATTAATTTCATCTATAATTATTCAAGATGTATTTAGAGTAATAGAATCATTTTAATAATTTTGGTTGACTAGTTAGAAGTTATCTTATCAGATAATTTTCAAATGCATTGGAATACCTTTAAGTAAAGATTATCATTTTTGAAAAGAAGGAATATTTTTAAAAGCCAAGCTGTATCATTACAGTGACCACAAATGAAAATACTAGGAAACAGATATTAAAAATCAATCTCAAGGGGTTGGAGAGATGGCTCCCTGATTAACAGTGCTTGCTGCCTTCTAAAGGACACAAGGTAGGTTTTCAGCACCCACATCTCCAGAGCATCCAACATCCTCTTCTGGTTTCTATCAGCATAAACACACAAAAATGAAAATATAAAGCCAACCTTTGTAATAATATATTTCAGTACTTCAAGTCTCATTACACCGTTTCGGTACCTACATATCCACTTCCCCTCTGACATGAACACACACTCTCCCATCTCCCTGTCTTGCTATCCAATCCACACACACAGGCCACTACCAGATCCAAAGGCAGTTAACTACCAGTTTGAACCCACCCTCATTGCAATCCCTAGAGATATGGGATTGTGGCAGGCTACCTTGGGCTTCTGAGCCTTGGATTTGGGGGAATAACATAGATTCACAGACATATGAAGTACTTTTAATGATGACAGTGTTCATGACTAAACATTTGTATTTTTTTTTTTTTTTTTTTTTAGGAAAAAGCAAGGGAGACTGAGATACACATGTTTCCAGCATGTGTAGTCTTATTCTTAAAGGAATGCATGGACTCTATTTACAATCATTACATGCTATATAAATGTCACTCACTGTCATGGCCATTTAAATCAATCCATATGTGGATAAGTGGTCTGAATCTCATGAAAGACTGACTAACTTATACTCAAAGATCTTGAGAAACTTAACATTTGCTTGGACTGAAGTGTTAATAGGCACAACTTGAAATTAGTGCTAGAAAAGCAGATTTCAGATTTTGATATTGAAATTGAAATGAATTGTGAATTGAAAGAATCTAAAGAATTTATTTCTTTGTTCATATGTTATATATAGAAATTTCTAGAAAACTTCCATAAAGTGTTTTCTGACTACAAGGGCAAGATAAAAATTATCAATCACGGAATAATATGTCCTTTGGGGCACTGCATGGGCTGAGGTTTTCCAGAGAACATTAGCGAATCAATGTACTCAAAATAAATGTATATCAGCATCATTCACTTAAAGGATGTAGCTGCATCATTTAAAGTTAACCATTCTACCTGATTTCTAAAACCCTGAATACTGTTAAGTCACATACCCTTTTCATTTGCCCTCCCTCCTACCCCTTTCACCCACTTCCATTCCTTCTTTTCACATTTCTGTTTTTATTTTCTTTATTTTTGGTCTCACCAAGCATCTCAGCTAGACCATGAAATCATTATTCCCCAACTTTAGCCTCTTGAGTGCTGGGATTCTAGACTTGCACACAGCTTCAAGTATTTCCTTGCTATCTACATCTAATGAGAGCTAAAGAACAGAAATGTAGAAAAAAAAATCAAACTAGTGATTTATGTTCTCAAGGAAGCCCTTGAGCAATATTTAAACACTCAACTCCAAAGAGGCTGTAAATAGGTTTTGTTAATTTCTGAAACAAGACCTTGAATAATATTAATTTTTCCAAGGGAAAAATAACTTTTATTAATTCTAGCCACTTTTGCAAGAGTTGTCTTTAATAAGAGTCAATACAAAGAGGTCCAAAGAAAACAAACACCTGCAAATTTGGCACAAGGAAATCAAGGGAAGTTCTTTGTAAAGGTAATGTTTTTTTCAGTAAGTAATTTTAAACTAGAAAAGTACAAATTACAGAATAAATGTGCACACTCTATCATTCTCTCTTCTTCTCCCCCATCTTTCTTTCTCTTCACACTAAATTCCTGGAACAAAATACATTCATTGTCAAATGAATACAATAAGGACTTAGGTCCTCAGCCTGGCATACCTCTCAGAATACACTGATTGTACTAAAACTCAGTTCTTTCCATTCAACATCCTGGACTTCCTAACTCATCTGTCTTCCTGGAAAATCCTCTGTTGTAGTTTACCCCACCTTAGTGCAAAGGTCATGTAGTTCATTTAAGAATTATCCGTATTATCCCATTTTTAGAATTAATAATAATTTGTACCTAAAATATGTTACATGTGTGATGATGGCACACACTCATACATTACAGTTCTCATATTTATGAAGCATATAAACTATTTTAGTCTTTCCCTAACTGTTAAAGACTTCCTATTCAATATTAGGATTAAATTTATTAGAACTTTCTCTTTTTTTTTTCATCTTCTATGTCTCATTCAGTCTCTTGGCCCCTTCCATTTGTTCTTTAGCACTAATTTTGATGAAAGTATTATGTACTATAAAATGAAACAGAATCTTTAAGAAGGGTTATGAACCCAAAGTGAGTAACAGCTCTTTTTCCTATTCTAAAATAGCATAGAATTCCATAACACTAGAACTAGAATTATGGAAATGAAAGAAGAAAAGAGAGGAGGAAAATAAGGAAGAGGATAGAGAAAGATGGGTGGTTGGGAAAAATAGTAAGAATGAATACTTTTAAAAACTACAATTTATTATAGCAGATATTTTTTTACAAGTACTAAATATCCATAGCAATTTGTTTTAAGCAAGAGTCATACATTTACAAATGGAAGTCATCTATATTTTCTAGGTGGGCATGAAAAAATTCTCTTATTCAGAATTTATTTAAGTCAAAATAACTGACTATATTCCCACAAACCAAATCCCACCTCCCAACTGAGCTGATAAACAGGTAATGGACATCTCTCTAGGTAAGTGTGGACATGATGATGGAGCTCACAAAGATGAGTCTATTCCAGAGAATCCCGTCTCTACAGAAATTACCACCTCTAATTATTGTGACCATATGGATAGCTTAAATGCATTCTTTGAAGATTGCTACATAGTTTTGTTCTCAGAATCTCTTCATTAATAGGGTACTACAGATGCATATATAAATATGTA
>CABHPQ010156361.1:0-23259 GCA_902168405.1 Peromyscus aztecus | reverse complement strand
TGAAAGACATAAATACTAAACTTGCTTTCTGGGAAGATGAAGAATTATCACCTAAAGTTTATAAATGAAGAAATAAATGTATAGTTGGTTATGGGATTTGGTTCCAGGACCCTTACAGATACTGAAACCCATACAGGCTTGAGTCCCTTAAATGTTTGAATATAAGCTACATATATTGTCTCAGATATTTCAAGTTATCTCTAGATTGTCTACAATTCTTGAAGCAATTTAAATACTATATAAATAGCTACTACAGTATACTGTTTAGGGATAATGATGAAAAATGTCTTCACATCCTCAGTGCATGTATTTTTCTAGTATTTTCAATCTATTTATTGATGACTGAATCTACAGAATTGGAATCTGAGGAAGCACAGATGTCACTGAAAATTTCATTACTTCAAGGAAAATCATTCTTGTTCTGGTATTTGAAGTACTGGTGACCTTGCTGTTACTAGTAACTGGAGTCAGAGTCAAGTACTTGCTGATTTTTGTCTTTTTCTTCAAGGAAATAAAACCCCATACAGAATTGCAAAAGTAGAAAGGAAACTTTGTTTAAAGAAAATCAGAGCCGGGCGGTGGTGGTGCACGCCTTTAATCACAGCACTCGGGAGGCAGAGCCAGGCGGATCTCTGTGAGTTCGAGGCCAGCCTGGACTACCAAGTGAGTTCCAGGAAAGGCGCAAAGCTACACAGAGAAACCCTGTCTCAAAAAAAACAAAAACAAAACAAACAAACAAACAAAACAAAAAAAAGAAAGAAAAAGAAAATCAGAAGGAAGAATCAGAATAAAATGCAAGAAAGCAGTGGATCGTATGAGTGAAGAAGGTACTCAAGGGCCCAAATAATTGCTAAGAACTTCTATTTATTGGGTTGCATATGAGGATTTTGGTTGCTTACAGGTGCAGTGGGTGTGGTTCTCTGTTTTTGATTGACAGATTAGGTCACCGTTTTTCTACTTCATGTGTCTTTTCACACAATGCATCTTATTTTAGTTATATGCATACTCATTTATGCAAAGGCATATGATAGTAAGTAGAAGACTCTCCCTAAAAGTTTATTTGAGGACACAGTTCAAACTGGATTGGACCTTTCATATTTAAATGTATTGAGAATATGTTTGAATAGAAATTGTCAAAACTGATGTTTGTTAAGGTGAGGAGATACTTACCCCACTGTCCACAGAGAAGTGTTTGTACAGTCATGTAGGTGGGGGTCTGAGGTTGCAGTTGTATTTTCAGAGAAGGGTATGTATTCATATAAAGGAGCTAAGCTGCCAAGTGTATTATTAACACTGGGATGTGGGGGCAAATGGATCTGTCTGGAAGAGGGAAATTGAATAGATTTTATGGATGGTCTGTAATGTGGCGGTGGAGGGGGGGACCAGGCCAGAAGGGGTATGAGAGATGGGTGGTGGAGGGAATGAGGGGAGTGACAGCTAGAATTGAAGGATGTGTGAGGGGTGGTGTGGAAACCTAGGACAATGGAATCTTCCTATAATATATGGAGCCGATCCTAATGAAGTCTCCAAATAATGAGGGATAGGGAATCACAACTGTTCTCTTGCCACTAAATGAGGTTTTCAGTACTCTGTGTCACATTCAATTGAGTTGTTGGTCAAGGGGGTCCCATAAAAATCTTCAAACAACCCAGGCTGTTGTCAAGATAATAGGTTGCTCTCCACAAACAGATAGCAAGGTCCCATTGCTGAAGACAACACTCATGCAGCTCCACAAACATGGAGAAGTCAAGCTGGTGCCTACATAGAGCCTTCTTGTTCTAGTGTGTTAGGCACTCTCCAGGTTACCAAAAGCAAAATGTAAACACAAACCCAATCATAAACCCTTTAATTTACAATTTGTCCTCCCTGCAAAATATGCTAGGGCAATGGTGGCAAAAACCTTATGGGAGTAGTCAATGTCTGATTTAAGTTAAGGTCCACTCCATGAGATGGAACCCATACCTGACACTGCTTGAGTGACCAAGAACCAGAGATTATTTTTTTTTAAAAAGTAACAATAAAATGACTCCTGATGATATTCTGCTGTACTTAGAGATCAGTGCCATATTTAGTCATCATCAGAGAGGCTTCCTTCTACAGCAGATGGAAACAGATATAGAGACCACAGCTAGACATTACCCGGAGTAAGAGAGAGAGAGAGAGACCTTGGAGCACACAGATATAAATGAGATATTGCTATCAAATCCCTTCCCTCAGAGCTCAGGGAAACCTGCAGAAAAGGAGGCAGAAGGAGTGGCAGAGGGAGAGAGGATGGAGGACACCAGGAGAACAAGGGTCTCTAAAAACACTGAGCAAAGCTCATATGAACCCACAGAGACTAAAGCAGCAAGCACAGGGCTGACATGGCTGCACCAGGTCCTCTGCATATATACGACAACTTTCAGGTTAAGTAATTTTATGAGACTCTTAAATTTGTAAATGAGTGAGTCTCTGATTCCTATACCTTCTCTTGGGGCTCTTTTACTTTTCTATCAACTTGTCTTGTCCAAGTTGGATATGATGATTTTTGTTTTAATATTACTATATTTTACTTTGTTATGTTTTGTTGTTATCTCTTAGAAGCCTGTTCTTTTCTAATGAGAGGCAGTAAGAGAGTGCATTCAGAAAGGAGAGGAGGTGGGGAGGAACTGGGAGGAGTAGAGGATAGGGAAACTGTATTCAGATTATATTGTATGAGAAAAGAATCTATGTTAAATAAAAGGGGGAAAAAAGGGTAGGTGTGCATAATCCAAATCAAGCAGAGTCCCAGATTAGTAAACGATTCCCTATGCTTGCCTTCCTTATATTATAGGTACCACCCACCCCACACATAAGCTATATAGTACAGCCTAGAAGGATATATCAAATAATACCCAGAACCCCAGAACTTTCACACTGAGAGAAACCTAAAGAAGAGACAGAGCTTGCTAGAGTGTAGAGAAAAACAAACACCCTAACATCAGCATCCTGTTTTACCTATAAGTGTTTACATACTCCAAGGATCACTGTTCCCCAAGCAAATAGAATCAGGAATGAGACTTTTAGAAACATAATACAGCATAAAACTAAAGATGGAATAATTATGCTTTGCCAAAGAGAAATGTGAAAATTTTCTAATGAAAATATTTAAACTTCTTTGGCCATCCCATGTGGCATTGAGACTCAGGTATGGTACCTGGATTCCCTTTCTTGCCCCCTCCAATCAGGTCACCCCAACCCCGTTGTCTGCTTGCCAAGAATACCATCCTTTCCTAGCATGGCCCCTCTTCTTTGAGACTTGTCAAATCACAGTCCAATCCCCAGCAATGTCTTTCCAGTCATCACATGTGACATGAAGACCTTGATAAGCTATCTGTTCATTCCTTCCCAGATCCCTCCATTTGGGTAACTCCAAAGCTCCATGGCTGCCTGTTAAGGAACTCTAGCTCTTCTTAGCCTTCCTTCCTTCCTTCAGGGTTCACCAGATTCCCACCTACTTCTTACTACCTAACCTTGACTCTCTAGCTTGTTCATAGGGTATGGAGACCCATGTAGGCTGCTGACCAGCTCCCCTCTATTCACGTTGCCCCAAAGTTTCTTGGCTGCCACCACCTCCTCTCACATGGCCAGGAAACCCAGGCCCCTCTTACCCTTTTGGATTCAATTGCACCTACCTATTGAGAAACTCCTGGTTGCCCCACCCAGCCTTGAGATTCAGGGCCAGTTTACATTTCCAGGGGAAAGATGTTCTAAGCTCTTTGACCAAGCTGCTGCAAGAACCACAGTGTAGCTGACAAGTAGAAGACCTTGGATAGAGGCTGCATCCCTAAACACTAGACAGAGGAAATAAACATCCTAAGCTTGCTATGAATCATCCCCCTTCTGAATACTGTAAACTTCTGCTAAAAGAATAAAGGTGACTGGTAAAACGGAAAAAGGAAAATTCAGCCAACAAACTAACTCCAGATGTGCAAATTCCAGTGCAGAAATAAAAAATGATGTGAAAACACAAAGTATTATGTCTCCCGCTCCAAAACACAAATTACACAGCAATATAGGCCTTAGTGAAAATGACCTGGAAAAACTTCTAGAAAAAAATATAAAAGAATGATCATGACCATGGTCAAATAACTCACAGAAGAAAAAGACAAAGAGATTAATAGAGTAAGGAAATCAATCCTAGACATAAAAATAGAGTTCAAATTACTGAAGAAAACCCAAACTGAAATGATGCTATACATGAAAAACTCAATAAGCCCATCCAAACCTCAGTGGATAACTTCAACAACAGAATGAGACATTTTAAAGACAGAATCAGGGTGGAAGACAAAGCAAAGGGGTTGCATCAGTAAAGGTCAATGAAAAATTTAAAAAAACAAAACCCAAAAGAACAGAATGTCTTAGTGTTTCTATTGCTGAGATGAAACACCATGACCAAAAAGCAAACTGGGGAAAAAAGGGTTTATATGGCTTACACTTCTATATTGCTGTTCATTATTGAAGGAAGTCAGGACAGGAACTCAAACAGGGCAGGAGCTGATGCAGAGGCCATGGGGGGGGGTGCTGCTTACTGACTTGTTTACCCTGACTTGCTCAGTCTGCTTGCTTACAGAACCCAGGACCACCAGCCCAGAGATGGCACCACCCATCAGAGGTTGGGTCATCACCATTGATCACTAATTAAGAAAATGCCTTACAGCTGGATTTCATGGAGGGGTATCCTCAACTGATTCTCCTTCCTCTTTGATGACTCTATATTGTGTCAAGTTGACACACAAAACCAGCCATTACACAGAATATGGGAAAGGTGAGTGGGACTATGAAAAGAAAAACATTGGAATTGTCACATAGAATAAGAACACCATAGCAAAGTCATGGAGAATACTTTCAGCAAAACATAGAAGAAAATATCCCAAAACTAAAGACAGAAATTCCTATTCAGGTATAGGAGGCAAACAGAACACTAAGTAGATTGGACCATAAAAGAAATTCTTCATGATATATTTAGGTTAAAACATTAAAACCACAGGATAAATAAGGGGTATTGAAAGTCTCAAAAGACAAAGGTCAACTGACTTACAAAGGCAGGCCCATCAAAATAATACCTGATCATTTCCCAGAAACCATTGAGGCCAAAAGGGCCTGTAAAGGTGTATTCTAATCTCTGAAAGACCACAATTGTCAACCCAGATCATTATACTCAGCAAAACTGTCCATTAAAATTGAAAAAGAAATGGAAAATTTCCATGATTAAACAAATGAAAGGAATTTTGACCACTAGCCAGCTATACAGAAGATACTAGACAGCATGCTTCAATCTGAAGAGAAGGATAAACACACCCAAGATATCATAGGGAACAAAATAAATGTGGCCATGAGATGTAAGTAATTAAGAGATATCTGAGAAATACCACAAAATCAACAAAATGATAGAATTAGTATACATCTTTAAATAATAACTGAATATTAATTATTTCAATTACCAAATAAAAAGATAGACTAATATATTGGATTAGAAGATAGGATCCATCATTTACCTGCCTCCTTGAAACATACCTTACTATCAATGATGGATTCCATCTTAGAGTTAAAGGATTGAAAAGGCCATTCCAAGCAAATATTCCTAGAATTGGATGCAAATGAAAATACAACATACCAAAATCTATGGGACACAATGAAGGAGTTCCTCAGAGCAAGTTCATAGCATTGATTCTTGAAAGATCTCAATTAATAATTTATGATGTACCTGAAAGCCTTGGAAAAATAAGAATAAACAACACACAAAGAAAGTAGATGGAAGAGATAATAAAAATCTGGCCAAAATTAACAAAATAAAAAAAATTAAATGCTATTAAACCAATAAAATGAGGAATTGATTCTTCAAAAACCTTAACAAATTTGACAAAACTTTAGCTAAATTAACTAAAAAAAAGGGAAACAGAATCCAAATTAATATAGAGAAAAGGGAGACATTATAATGATACAGAGAAATTTCAGAGACTTCATAAGGACATAATTTACAAATATTTAAATAGATCCATTTGAGATAGAAGCAGTAATTAAAAATCTCTCAAATGAAAAACCCCAGGGCCAGATGCTTTTAGCACAGAATTCTACCAGATCTTTGAATGTAGCTGGAGAGTTTCTCTCTGGGTCCCGCCAAGCCCCGGCAGTCCCGCAGCCCTCTTATAAAATAAACACACAGACGATTATATTATTTAAATTGTTGGGCCTAATGGCTCAGGCTTCTTGCTATCTAGTTCTTCTATCTTAAATTAACCCATTTCTATTAATCTATATCTTGCCACGTGGCTCATGGCTTACCCGTACTTTACATCCTGCTCCTCATTGCGGCAGCTGGCAGCATCTCTCTGCCTCAGCCTTCCACTTCCCAGCATTCTCCTCCCTCTTTGTCCTGCCTATACTTCCTGCCTGTCTACTGGCCAATCAGCATTTTATTTATCAATCAATCATCCACAGCACTTCTTTTTTTTTTTTCAAAAAGGAAGGTTTTAACTTTCACATAGTAAAATTACATATAACAAAATAGTTATCAAGCAAGAATTACAGTTACAATATCTAGTTTATTTGTATTTGGCAAAATTAAAGAAGATATCCTATCTATCCTATATTTGTGCATCCAAGGTTTTATATCTAACTTATCTTTTATCATAACTAAGGAAATTATAACTATCTAGTCTTCAACTACATCAAAGACCTCAGAAGGATATAATATTACCTGAGAAATGGGAGAAGGATGCAAGCAATTTTTGGGAGTCTTGCCAGAGTAGACGAGACAGCTGGCAGCCTGGACAGTTATATAAAGTTCCTCTGTAAAGTTGGGGCATTTGTCTTCAGCCCACAGGCCTAGAGTCTCTCAGTCACTTTCTCTGTGTCCTGTAGAATGTCTGGCAGTTTCCTCTGTGTAGCCAGAACCTGAAGGACCATTTTGCCAAGCAAAGTTCAGTGGTCACCTTTCCATGGATCCTGCAGGTCCAGTCGATCAAGCAGTCCAGGCAACAACAGTTTCTTGCCCAAATGGCTATTTTTGTCAAGAAGAAGATAAACTCCATATGGAGTGTCTCCGATGTCCATCATCCTCTTTGAAGTAAATTGGTGCTGTCAGGAGCAGACATGTCTCACTGTCCAGAAAGTCTAAATTTTTAAAAATATTTTAAATGCCATATTCTGTAGGTCTTTGAAGTATTTTAAACTTACCTATCTATCTGAAATATATCTATGTATACCTAGAAAGCTTAACTAACATGGCTACAAGTTTGACTATCATAGAAGACTAATTATTAATCTATATTTTTAAATTATCTATTACAATCTAAATGAGTTACATAAACATAATACCTCAAATGAGAATAGAAATATATATACAGTATAACAAAATTAAGTTTAAACTTATATCAATAAACTAAAATCTATTGCATTGTAAAACATTTTAAACAAGTTGTTCTTTAAAAGTAGATTCAAAAATCTACCCTTTTATCCTATCATATCTATATCATATCCCCTTTCTTATTTTAGAAAGATATTGTATTTATAATTAACCTGTTTTAAATATAACCATTGGTTTTTCTATGTCCTACACTAGAGGGCTCTTCTGATATGGGACATAAGAATCTCTCAAACTTTTTTTTTTTTGGCAATATACTTGGGTTTAGAGAAGGAGAGAGCCAATTCCATCTCCAAAGCCAGCTTGGTATATTTGGGAAATCGGGCATAGCTTCTCATAGTACTGCCTGCTGGATGGAGACACAAAGAAAATTTTAGGATTATGGAGTAGTCTGTGAGGGTGTATTATCTGAGCCAGTTGCCTTGAAACTATTCTGGATGTTGGATCATCTGAGCCATGGTGTCATCAGAGACCTTTCAGGGAGTCTTGGCTGGTCAAACCTGATGTATCTTAATCTGGAACAAATCCATAGCCTCTGGCTTTCTGTAGAAACAAAAGCAGAGCCTCCTTTCCAAAGCAACATATCCTTAGATCCAAATTTTGAAGTCAAGGTATCTTTAAAATATACATATTGGCTTAACTCAACAGCTTTTACAATCAAATGTTTTTCTGCAGTTAAAAATCCCAAAGACAACTCAGGCTTCTATCTAGTTCTTCTATCTTAAATTAGCCCATTTCTATTAAAGTGCTGTGGATGATTGATTGATAAATAAAATGCTGATTGGCCAGGAGCCAGTCAGGAAGTATAGGCAGGACAAAGAGGGAGGAGAATGCTGGGAAGTGGAAGCCTGAGGCAGAGAGACACTGCCAGCTGCCGCAATGAGGAGCAGGATGTAAAGTACGGGTAAGTCATGAGCCACATGGCGAGATATAGATTAATAGAAATGGGTTAATTTAAGATAGAAGAACTAGATAGCAAGAAGCCTGAGCCATTAGGTCAAACATTTTAAATAAAGAATCGTCTGTGTGTTTATTTTATAAGAGGGCTGCGGGACTGCCGGGGCTTGGCGGGACCCAGAGAGAAACTCTCCAGCTACATTTGAAAGACTAATACCAACACTTGTATGATATTTTGTTTGTGTTCTGACAAATAAAGCTTGCCTGGAAATCAGAAGGCAGAGCTAGCCTTTAGTTAACCATAAGTCAGGCAGTGGTGGCACACACCTTTAATTCCAGCACTTGGGATGAGGAAGCAGGATGATCAGGAATTCAAGGCCACCCTGGGCTACACAAGATTGGACCAGTCTAAAAGAGAAACAGAGTCATCAGACAGTGGTGGTGGTACACACCTTTAATCCTAGCACTAAGGAGGTGGAGACAGGAATCTATGGTAGGTGGAGACAAGTTCTCAGCCTACATTCAGTCTGACAGTTTGTAGAGACAGGAACATCTCCCCATTTGGTCTGAGATTTCGTAGAGGTGTGAACTTTCTAGTGGCTGCTGCTCTGCTTTACTGATCTTTCAGCTTTCAAACTTGATATTTGACTCTGGGTTTTTATTGTTAATACTAATTAGGATCATGCTTCAAATACTTCTCAATGTATTCCCTAAATTTATGTCTCTATCTATATTATGTAGATATAGATAGCCAGTGTTACTCTGATGCCAAACAGAGAACAACTCAATGAATGAAGTAACATACCTGATGAACATGGACATAAAACTTATCAATATGGTTAGGAGGACAGCCAGAAATCAACCACAAGGTTGTCAGGTACCATTATGGTGAGTGACTACAAGCTGGGAAAGAAGACAGAGTGAGGCAGGAAGGTTCATGTGCTGGAGAAAGAGGTGGATCTGAAGAGGTGAAGGTGGTGAGGAATGGGCTGACACAGATGGCCTGCTTGCCACCAAGGGCTGTGATGATGTCTGTTCCTGAACTGCTGCTGAGGGCCACGTGTTGCTCCATGACCCTGATGCAGCCACAGTGGTCTGTGTTGATGTCCATGGCTCCTGTTAGCAGCTAGGGCCCTGCAGATGCCAAGAGTCTGGACCACTATCTGTGAACATGTTGATGTCCAAGAGATGTGCCCCCACTGGGGCCAGGCTGATCTAAGAGGCCTGCACGGCTACCCAGGACCATGGTGATGTCTGGGCCCAGACTACTGTTGAAGGCCATGTCTGGGTACATGGCTCTGCTGCAGCTGGGTTCTCTGTTGACATCCCTGGCTCCTGTTGCCACCAAGGGCCATGCAGAGGTCTGTAGTCTGGGCTGACACCTGAGGCCATGCTGGTCTTTGAGCGTCAAGCTGTCCCAGGGTCATATGGATCTGGGTGGTCTGTGTTGCCACCCACAGCCATGGCATTTTCTTGCTCAAACTGAAGCCGAGGGCCATGCTTTGAATTGTGGCCCTACAATAGCCAGGGTCTGAGTTGATATCTGTGGCTCCTGTTACCATGGAAGCCCAAGCAGATGTCTGGGGTCTGGGTTGCCACCTGGGGACATGTAGGCATTCTAGGGCCGTGTGCCACTGGGGCCATGTGGATCTGGGTAACCTGTGATGCCAACTATGGCCATGACGACATCTGGACCCAGGCTGCTGCCAGGGACCATGTCTAGACCCATGGTCCTACTGTGGCTTGGGTCTGTGTTGATGTCCATGGCCTGTGGTGCTACCAAAGGCCACACAGATGCCCAAGGCCTTGGTGTCCACTGTCCATGCCACTGCCAGGAACATATAGACTTGAGTGACAGGTGCTGCCACCAGGGGTCATGGTATTGTCCTGGCCTGGACTGCTACCAAAGACCTGTGTTTGGGTCCATGTCCCTGCTGTAGCTTAGGTCTGTGTTAATGTCTGTGACTCCTGTTACCACCAATAGCAGTGAGGATAGGGCTGCACAGAGTTAGTCCTGCCCCTCACTGGCTACAGCACTCAAGCTAGTGGGCCCTCCACCTCGCCTAGCCATCACAGTAGAGCTGACCCTATTGACAGGATTGCAGGTGAGCAGTCCCTGAAGGTGTGAGCATGGGAGAGCTAACCCCACTGATTGTTAACATGGTGGTATAGGCAAGGGAAGAGGTTTGTCCCTTAACCCTCATTACCTATTGCAGGCAAGAAAGCTGGTCCAGGGGTCATGTGAGTGGGCAAAACAGCAGAGCTGGCCCTGGTGTTGTGAATATGGGAGAGCCAGACCCGAGAGTATGAGAGCAGAAGAACTGGCCCTGCTGTATTGGGTGAGCTAGCTGGGCAGTGCTCGCTAGCTCACCATGGTGGTGACAATGAGGGAAAGCTGGTGGGATGACCAATCCAGCTACCACCCAGGCCCAGAATCAAAACTATGAGTTAGCCTACCTCAACACCCTCCTCATCTACAAACTGTTGGAGCATGTGAAGGGGCAGGACCTGCAGATCCAAAGCTCTAGGATCTCCATAACACAGGATATCCAAGAGGAGTCCCAGTGAGAACCCAATTGATAGTGTAACAGAAGTCAGAGACCTTGACTCATTGCAATGAACACTTAGATGTATGGACTAAAGGGAATATGTGTGACATACTGGGCCACACTACAGCTTCTATGCTGAGATTTTTTGTTTATTTGTTTGTTTTTATTTTCTTTTACATATTGTTTTGTTTAGAGAGGGAGATAGCAAGGGCAGAGGGTGGATGTGAAGGGACAGGGAGATGAATGGGATCAGGATGCATGATGTGAAATCCACAAAGAATCAATAGAAAGTTTTAAAAAGAACAATATATTTTTTTAAAAAAAAAAGTAAAAAAAAAATCAATGTAATACTTGCAAACTGAATTCAAGAAGAATATATCACCAAGTTTACTTACCATAATCAAATTGGCTTCAGTGTGAAGAGGTTCAAAATACATGAATCAATAATATAATCTAACACATAATTTAAAAACAGAAACCAAATGATCATTTCAGTAGATATGGAAAAGGCCTCTAATAAAATCCAACTTCCTTCATGCTGAAAGTTCTGAAGACTCTAGGCATTCACAAGACATATCTCAACATGCTAAAGGCAATATACACCATGTCCACAGCCAATATCTTGTTAAATTGAAAAAAAAAAACTCAAAGAATTTCCTTGAAAATCAGGAACAATTCAAGGATTTACACACTCCCTGCTATTGTTCAATGTATGACCTGAAATCTAAGCAACAACAACAACAACAACAACAACAAGTAAAGGAGATAAGGTGAAGAAAAATAGAAAAAGTCACATTATTATTTACTGGTGACATGATCCTATACATAAAAGACACTAAATGCTCCACCATTAAAATTCCAACAGCTGACAAATACATTTATCAGTGTAGCAGAACAGAAATTAACATGCAAAAATCAGAAGCCTTCCTATACACAATTGACAAACATTAAGAAAGAAATCAAGAAAGCAATACCATTCATAATAGCCTCAAAATATTTTGGAATAAATCTAACCAAGGAAGTAAAAGGCTTGTACAGTGAAAACTTTAAGACACTGAAAAAAGAAATTGAAGAAAATACTGGAACACCCTGGTGTGTCCTTGGGGACATTAATTTTTTTGTCAAGAAGAAAAATAAGTTGGCTAGAAACTGAAAAATACCCAAACTCAAATCAAACCTAGCTGCTAATTCTGTATAAATATGCCATAGGAATGATAAATGGAAGCTAATTTATCAGCTTGTGTAGTGATTATTAAGATCACAATTGAGAAAGGAGAATGTAGTTTCCATGTAAAAATTTAGAAGAGGTAGCTTCACTAAAAATAATATCCTGGAGAAACCTTCCTGGAGGATGGTGAGGCAGGGAACACCCACTTTTCTTCGTTAAATATTGTCCTGCCAGGCTAGCTGTTCTGAGAACACTTGAAACGCACACAGGCTTCTCCATGGCTGCTTCTCTGAATATTCCCGTGAGAATTGGGACTCAGGCCTGGTGCAGGTGTGCAATCCTGCAGTAGCAGGTGTATTGAATGTTCAGGGACTGTGTGGAGCACCTACTGAGGCCATCGGCTCAGAATAAAAAGGAAAAAAACAGGCAGGAATGCAGCTGGCTCTTCCAGTGTTTATGAGGCTCAATTTCAATTCTCATTACTACAAAAAGCACCCCAAAATATTGACACTATGCACAGTCGTGTGCATTTCCAAGGTGTCACCAAGGTCTTGAATGTACTTTGGTTTCTTTTCAGCAGCAGCAACCAACAGCATTAATTCTTCCTGCTAATTGGCAAAAGCCTGTTTGCAGCATCTTGTCTTAGAAGAAGGACCAGATTTTTCTGGCTGCTTGGTATCATGACTAGGCAAAAAGTTTCATGTTTTTTCCTCTCATAAGAGTTTAAGGTTTCGTGTACACACATTTATGGTTGGCTGCTGTTACATTCTTGGCTTCATTATCATATTTTTTATGACCGTTCTTGGTGATTTAAATCACTCCATGGTGATTTAACTTGATATCACTAAGCCATTTAAATAGGTAACCAACTATCTGAAATTAAATTTTGTTACAGGTTTAAGTAACAATTTATTATATTTTTCCAATTTAGTTGCAATTTTCATTTCTCTTTACTGAATACTTTATAATTGCTCCATTTGTTTGGAGGATGTGATTTTTAATTTATAAAACTTATACATATGCCTGTGTGCATGTGTTCTGTTTCTGGAAACTTTAACTGTCCCTAAAGTGCCAGTATTTTTTGTTACAATAGCTTTGTAATGAGAATAAAACAGGAAGCACAAACCTGTGTTTTGTTTTCTAAGACTGTGTAGTCTACCCCTCAATGCGTACTCCTTTACCCCAATTTAAATCTTTTGGTTATTTTTTTTCTCTATCTCTGTTAGTCTTCCGGGTCTAACATCTTAGCATCATTAGGGGGCCACGGGCGAATGCGTACTGCTGTGTGGTCACGCAATCTCCGCCTTAAAAAGCCGCACACGGACTCTCTTTTCTGTTTCCTCTCTGCTCTGCTCCCACCATCTTTCTGTCTCTCCAGGCCTGGTTTCTTTCTAATAAAGCTCTTTCTAACTCTGGTCACTGTGGCTAGTAACTTTTCCGCCATAGTGCAGACCCACCAGCGCCGTTCATCCTTTCAATCCCACATATGCAAGCTGTGTTTTGAGTATAAAGGTGTTAATTGTACTCTTTAAGGAAAGGGAGAAAATGACATCTTTATATTACCGCCTCTCCATGTGACAAGATGAGTTTCTCAAATCTTTCAAATTTTTTATTTTATTTTTTTGCTGAAGTTGAGATTTAAGCCTACCTAGCAAAGATTTTTGAAATCTAAACTTCTACTTCTCAGGAAAAAAAAATATACATCTACACCAAATTTTGTAAAATGTTTGTGAAAAGTAACAAAACTTTAAAAGGCTACCTGATGCCCTACATTAATGAGAGTTGAAAAACTTTAATTTCATTTTGACATTTTTTTTTCAGTTTTTGAGATTATTGTATATCATTTTCCCTTTCCCTCCACCCAAACCCTCCCATGGACTCTCCTGACTTTTTTTCAAATTCATATTAAAAACTGGGGTGTGGCTAAAGTTTTCCTGCCTGGCCCACGGTCAGGATAAATCTCTTTCACCTGCCAGTCCCACAGCCGCTCAGACCCAAGCAAGTAAACACAGAGACTTACATTGCTTACAAACTGTATGGCCATGGCAGACTTCTTGCTAACTGTCCTTATATCTTATATCAATCCATTTCTATAAATCTATACCTTGCCACATGGCTTGTGGCTTACCGGCATCTTCACAAGCTGCTTGTCCTGGTGGCGGCTGGCAGTCAGTGACTCCCTCTGCCTTCCTGTTCTTTTAATTCTCTCTGTTAGCCCTGCCTATACTTCCTGCCTAGCCACTGCCAATCAGTGTTTTATTAGCAACACATTTGCCATACAGAACATCCCACAGCACTGGGGGATGTTTAAGAACAGTTTCCCGAGGTCTTCATTGCTCTAGGATCTGCCTGTTTCATAGGAAATGCTTTGTGTAAGCTAAGCGTTTGGAAGGTGGAATTGTAATGGAGAGGAGTCATTGTGATATGGTGGTGAGGGCGTGGCCCCTGGACTCTGTGTCCCTGGGACCTGTGTCTGATACTTCTATTTGCTCATTGTCCAAAGTAACTCTCCTACCCTCTGTACTTCTGCTTCAGTATTCTTGACTTGAGGACATAAAGCAATACTTTCAGTGTAAGCCTTTCAGATACTTGTGTGACATGAGTTAATTATCCTTATTGATTTTCTCCATTACTTGAGTGTCATATGTTAACTATTTAAAGCAGAATATGGTTTTACAAATTCTTTATATCCAACCACTTATCCAATTCTCATTAATATGATTTTCAAATTTAATTTTCCTAAGTAGTGCTGATAACCTGCAAATAACAACTTGTTTCTCCTTTCAACATTTAGAATGTCTGTATATTCATAATGATTTCCACTGGATAAAATTTGCAGAAAAATATTAGTGATGTATCATTCTTATGGGAAGAGCATGATTCTACTAAATGTGTTTGTAGCTGATGTTTTTAGTATGATTGTGATTATTATCCTATCATTCCTAGCAATAATGAAAATTTTATTTTTTAACAAAATTGGAAATTTTATAAATTGCTTTATTGGTGCTTTTTGGATAATCACCTTAGCTCCTTAAAACCTAACAATGTATGTTAACTGACTCATGAGTACTGGCCATATAATAAAACTTAGATTTGTTTGCATATTCAAGTTTCAAGGTAGCCAGGCTTCTGTCTCTAGGGAAACAGGTATAACCCCAGTTCGTAACCTCAGGAGTCCTCTTCTCACTTTCTTTCAGTGTCGGTTGTGTCTTCATCCCCATCCTGACTGACAGATATCTGACCACCTGAAAGACTTAGTTTCTACCTGCCATGAATGTCAAGGACCCAGGTTCTCAGGAAGGGCTGCACTGATGGTTCGCACATCTTTGGAAAAGACATCCTCTAACCCTGATCTATGTGCATCTGCTGCTCCTATGTCTCTTTGGATCTCACAGAATTTGCAAGCTGAAGATACCAAGTCCATGGTCTTTCCTCGTCTAGCTACACTTGGAATCTGTTTCTCTTTGTGGCCTTGACAGGTGATCCACAAATTGCACTACTTAAGTTTTGAGCTGCCCAGAGGTGACCTCCTGCCTCAGGCAAAGTAGCAAAGTTTCCACTGTATTTCCTTTTGATCAGCCTGTCATGTAGTTACTACTGGCTGATGCAGAAGGGCAAGAAAGTAAAAAGATGTATTTTTGTCCCTATTCAATGTAAATTACATTTTTACTTAGAGTTTCTACATTTATTTATATAAGTGAAAGTGTCCATCATTTTCTCTTGCTCCTTGTCTGATTCTAATGTCAATGGCCTGCACAAAATTGGAAGCTCTGAATTGTGTCCTATACTGGGAGCACATGGTCATCAGAATTAATGTTCCTAGAGCTCGGATGGTACTCACCATCTGGACCTGGAAAATATTTCAGGATAGTTCCTTGACAGGTCTAAAGCCTTTTCATAATTATTAGTCTCTAGGTTTCCATTTTGTTGTACTCTTTTTCATACTGAATTTTAGTAAAATGTGTAACCATTAGTACGTAGAAGCTAGTGGTCTCCTGTGGCCTCCAGACCATTCCTTTCTTCAGCAGCAAATTGCTTCTACCCCTCTGACCCACTGGCTTATGTTATGGTCTAAAGCTAATTAAATCCTTCTATGATTCACATATATTCAGCCAAATTTGGCTTATTATTTTCTTTAATTATCTCCAAAACCTCTCCACACACAATTTGCTGAATATTTATTGTAAAAAGAAAAAGTGATGGGTCATAATTTTGAGCTGAGGGACTGTGTTCACAGATCACATTGTAGAGTTGGAATTAGCAGTCTTATGAGGGTTTCTATAAAACAATGCTATAACTGGAGTGAAAGCAGTGAGTGGCATTAATGGGAAAATTACTGCTAGATCTTTAAACAATGAAATCTAGAATAATGAGAAAACACAGTTAAAGTGAAACCAAGTACAGAGCCCAGAAATTTGCTTCATGAGCTGAATCAAAAACCCCATTATCCTAGTCACTTACTTTTTGAAATACTTTTACAATATGACTGAAGCCAAGAGAAGATTTCAGTCAGCCAAAAAAAGACATAAGAGTTACATTTGCATAAAAATGTGGTAGAGATGGTAAAGCTACATGATCTTTGTAAACTTCATAGTTGCTATTTTTAGTAGGTGCCAAATTTTACTTAGTTTCTATTTATAGACACTGAATTTGAACAACTAAATTTAATGTGGAAGTTAATTCCACCTATATCCTAGTTTTATATCTGTTGCTGTGAAAAAAAATGCCTTGATAAAAAGCAACTTAGAAGATAAAGGGTGTGTTTGGCTTAGAAATCTAGGTTATGGTCCATTATTATTGTACAGTCAAATCAGAGACTTGATGTAGCTAGTCATGTCACCCCCAACATGAGGGCAATGAAAAATGAACATATGCATGCCCACTTGTACTTAGTCCTCTTTCTATACTTAGAGGATGCTCTTTCTAGGGAATGGCACCACCCACAGTGCTCTGGTCTTTCCTCTTCAATCAACATAATCAAGATAATTATCCAAAAACAGGACTACAGATCAACCTGATCTAGACATTTCCTCTCTGAGACCATCCAGGTGATTCTAGATTGTGTTGACAAATAAAACTAACCACCCCTGCACTTTAAAAAAATGCAAGTTAAATCCAAGCAAATTGTTTTGAATATTATTGTGATATAATTGACATACACATCTTTCAGATTGGACTATCAGCTGTGCAAGAGAACCAATGGGCATTTCTCTACTTATAATGAAATTGACATTGGCATTTAGATATGAGAATTTTCTGTAAAACTGAGATCCTTTTTATAAATAACCAGCCAACCATGTTGCAGTTTGAAAAGCCACTTGCACTACTTTAGAGAGAATCAAGTTGGAGCTAAGTATGTCCAAGTCCCCGCTATTCTGATTTCTGAGTTGGCATATAAAGAACATTCACACTCCAGTCTTCCAACAAGATCCCTCGAGACACTCCTAAAAGTCTGGGAGTGGAGATTATGTCTACATTGAAGATGGATATATAATGAAACATGTTTCTCTACAGTGTTTTCTCAACTTCCAAACTACTGCATTCTCAGGGCTGGTCCAGCACAATGCGTATCTACTTGGCATTCCACAGTAGGCAGATATCTCAAAGTATATTCACAGACTGGAGCAGGCTTTAGTTGAACTGTCTATTGAAGCACTCACTGAGTGGAAGGAGCTGAAGCAGGTGTCTCTGACCATGTAAAGATGAGAATAACTATTTGGAAATACTAATTTCTCAGAGTGAACCAGAGGGTGGCTGCTGTTACCCCAATGTATACATCTATAAGTCATAACACTATGAATATCTTTTATGAATTTTTTCAGTATTTGGTATTTTCCAAGATATAAAAGTTTAAGAATTTAGAATCATTGAACCAAAGTATGTGAACTCTTTTGTAAGCTTTTGTTCATAGCGCTTGTGATAGTTTATATTGACTGTCAACCTGAGAGAATCTAGAATATCCTTTGAGACAAAGCTCTGGGCATGTCTGTGAGGTATCTTCTGAATTAGGTGAACTGAGGTGGGTGTGGTTGACAGCATTTCTCGGGCTGGGGTCCTGGACTGATAAGTAGGAGAAAGCAAGCTGAGCATGAACGTTCCTTGTGCTCTGATTTCTGAATGCAAATGCAATGTGACCAGCTTTCATCCTGCTCATACCTCCATGCTCTCCATGCCTGCTTCCATGGTTTACCCACCATGGCTGAACAATCATTCTTTAATTGTAAGCTGGAATAAACTCTTCCTTTCTTAGTTTGCTTTTGATGGGTATTTGACCACAGCAATGAGAGAAGTTCTGTGAAAGGACTATTCAAATTATATGTAATTGTATGTATTTTAGTTATGTCTGTCACATTTAATTTTTCATTTATAAGCTAAGAATATTAAATTTACCAATATGTTAATGATGGTATAGAATTCTCTGATATTTCTAAGTGTTTTTAATATATATCGTTATTATGGCATTTGATTAATGAATGTGACTCATTTAGTAGTTTGAGTCTTTTCACATTAGAAACACCAACTTTTATTTAAGTGATAAATTTTTACTTTTTCACGGGATGCAATGGTTAGACACATATGCTCTCCTACTTTCTTTAAGGTTTTCTTATTATAAATGCTGTTTTTTTCACATGGTGGCAGAGACCATTTTATTTTAATGTATATTTCTAAAGCACGTCTTTAATGTACATGTTGAGTTAAAGGCAATACCATACATGAAAAAAGTATGGCATTAACTAACATAGATGGTGATAATCACAGTGACTTCTGGAACAAAAAATGTGTCAGAATTTATTTTTACTAATGATAATTATAATAATATGAAAATCAAATATGTTTTCTTCATAGGTACACAGTAAATATAATTTTACCTATATTAAAACTGAGGTTTTTATACTCATGTACACCCTTGACTCTCATAATCTTTCTACTCTTCTCACAATGACCCCTGGGTCTTAGAAGGAGTAGCTTCCATTTAGGACTGAGAATTCCACAGATTCTTATTCTTGGCACCATACACTTGAGTCATAGAATGTGGAGAAATCTAGCTTGTACTTACTTACAAGCTTCAACCCTACTGCCTAGTTTTCATGGTGCTAAAAGAAGCTATGCATACTACTTGAGGAGAAAAGTAATCAATAGTAGTACCCAGTTGTAAACCCTGGGAGATGCAATAATGGCTGTCTTGGAAAGACACACCCATAGTGCAACTGTGGTACAAATGGCATGGAAGTAATCAATTACTTATTGACTGAACCGAAGGCCAGTTGTATTAAAACAAATGGCTACTTACCAATTAAACAAGTCTATACATGGGGAAGGAGGAGGCTTTTAAGTTATTATAAGTTAAATCCATATATATTTTTTAAATAGAGGGTTTTATTTTTAATTACTTTATTATTTATTCTTGTTCTTTATTTAGTGTGCGCACATTTATGTGTGTTGGCTCATGTGATATGGAACCCATGTGGAAGTCAGAGGATAACTTATGGCAGACAGTTATCTTCTTTCACCAGATAGGTTGTGGGGATAGACTAACATGGCCAGGCTTGTTGGACAATGTCTTTACCCATTGAACTATCTCTCAAGTAGCCACAAAAATATAAACAATTTAATTCACCAAATTCTTTCAAGTTGACATAGTCTGAAATCATGAGCAGCATCTTCTGTTAAAGTTTAATCAAGTCCAAGGATGTGTTTCAGTATCAGCTCCTCACCTCTACCTCTGTGCACTTGAATTTTGTTGATGTTGCTGACTCAGTCATCTTAGTAGCTATAATGTAAGCAAGGTTTTCTGGGCTACGTAAGAGACAAGAATTGGAACTAAACTTCTCACTGCATGCACAAGGTAAAACAAATTGTAAAGAACACTCATGTATGATCAGATTAAAATCAATTGTGCAAATGATGAGCCTTATCTTTTTGAGATATTTCATAAAAGTCACATTTAAATGCTCATCACTCCCACTGTCAGTAGTACTGTGACATCTGAGAACAAGAATTCTGTAATGTTTGCCTTCACATTTCCAGTAGTTGAGGCTCTGAGAACAAGAGTCTGACTGAAGAAAAAGAAAGTTATGACCAGAAAGTGGCAATAGCAAGCATATACTTTGCTGAAGACATTTGGATGGGTTTCCCTGCAAAGAAGTTCTTCACAGAATGATTGCCCACACACTTTAGTGACGCTTGGAGGGCACCATATTGAAGCAGAAGAGAGCCAGGGAACTTTTTTTTTTTACCATTTTTTTTAAAGTTTATAATTTAATTTAATTTTACATACCAGCCATGGATTCCCCTGTCCCCCCTCCTCCAGCCCTCCCCTCCCACCCTCCCCCCAGGCCACTCCCATTCCCATCTCCTCCTGGGCAAGGACTCCCCTGGGGATTCAGCTCAGCCTGGTAGATTCAGTCGAGGCAGGTCCAGTCCCCTCCTCCCTTCACCCAATAAATGCTGTTTTAATTAGAACTGATCTGAATGCTATTGTCTTTAAAAAGAATTCAATTTGTTCCCATCAGTTGTAATTAATTTAGTGTTTAGTTTTATTTTCTCAGTTTCCTTTATGTTTACTGTTAATACATTCTCATTGTTTCATTTTTCATTTTTCTTACTTTGGCTGGATCAATAAATTCTTTCTTTGGGGAATAGCACTGTGTAAAACTGTAAATAGTATTGAAAGTAGTTGCTACCAGCAGCTGCCAATGTAGAGCTTAGTGTGGGGGTTGGGAGAGCGTGAGGAGCTCTTCTTCACTAATGCTGTAGTTTCCACAGCAATCCTGGAGGGACAGTGAAGACATGAAGGGGGAGAGGCAGAGAAGGTGCTACTAGCCACCATAAAGGCTGAGGAAGCAGATGTTGTGCCTAGAGAGGGCATGGCTGACCAGAAAGCTCTTGGGATCTACCTGGGAGTTACAGATAAATACAACCCTGCTCTGCTTTCATGTGGCTCCTGGAAGTTCACACTCAGTTCCTCAGTCTTGCACAGCAAACTCTCTTAACCACTAAGCCACCTTACCAATCCCTAAATGTACACTTCTCTAGTAATAGATTACTATTGAACAATTGTTTTTTATCTTCTTCTTAACCAGAAATTAAGGAAAGTTTTTTCCTTCCATAAATCATCTTGTTTACTAAAATTTGTAGCATGAGTAAATATCTCTTACATTGTTTTAAATTCTTTATTCTTTAATTATGAAATCCATGTTTTCACTTTCAACATCAAAGAGATACGCTAGTCACTTAGGGTATCTGTATACTAGAGAAAGAAGAGTCCCCAGACATTGGAAACCTGTTGGATACAGTTTTTGAGCTGTCACTAATACTAGGGACCTGAAACATCAACATGGGCTCCAAGTAAGAGTAGCACTTCAGAAGACTGTGAAATCTTTACTCAAGTCCCAGGGGGCAAAATGGGACATTAGTCCCACACTGCCATCATTTTCTCAGTCACTTTTCTCTGGGTATAGCTGGGATAATACTCATTTGTCCAATGTCTTGTGGGCATTTCTAAACCTGCCTCTATCATCAAGGCCAGTGAGCCCGAAGCAATATTTACTCCTAGGATAGTGACAGAATAAAGTCTCACTCAGGGAACTATGATTTACAGAGGTAGTGAAACTCATTGTATTTTCAGTTAATTAAATTGTGGTGTCCCTAAAAAATGATTATGGACCATGGTGGATGATGATTGACTACAAAATTAAACTAAATGTCATGTTGAATTGGATATTATTTTTTTCAGGTAACTCCTTAGAGGGAATAACTGGGAAGGCCATGGATCAGAAAGATGTGTTCTTTCAAATGTTCATGGCTAGAAATTACCAAGAGCAGCTTGCATCTGCATGGGAACATATAGCCACTCTTACCTCACAACTGTCCTTAGTTATGATTCTGTCACAATATTTGCAGCAGGAATGTTAACCTTCTAGACCCACTGTAGAATGGCATAGTTGGCCTCATGATTTGCGAATACCTGGTGTTCTGATGTGGATCTTGCACAAACCCACCTGCTACAGGGGAAGTGTAAAAACAGGAGGCACATGATATTGGAAGACATTTTCCTACTTTTATACCATGTGACATAGCTGAATAGTCTCTGCTAAAAGCCATTTTAGGGTTACAGAACTACAGAAGTGTCTGTGTTCTCCAGGATTGCATATATTCATTGGCCATTTAACAGCATTAGTTGGTTTTCTATCACTGTGTCCCTAATTGATGAGCACATGTGTCTAGAACAAATGTTGGGAATACGGTTAATACCCTAGTTACCAACACTCTTCAATGCCAATGTGCAGGATGTGTGAGTCCCTTTATCATGCTCAGGCTTTGCTAGGTTGGAGGTCTTATATCCCAAGAAGTAGGGTAGGAGAATTTACTTGATGGTACAATGGCAACATCAGTCAGTTTTGAATGTTCATATTGGTAGGTCAACAGCAGCAAGCAACTGTAGCAGAGAGAAATATCCATTGTTATCATGAATCATCAGGGATACAATTCTGGAGAGCAGAGGCAGGAAAGCATCTCTCCATAGTTCAGAGCATTGGTGGGATCATCTCTGACTCCTTTCATCCTTAAGAGGAGTAACAAGAGTTATGCAGCCAATGCATCAGCCACCAAAGTAACAAGGGTACTCAGACCCTCAGACCATAGAAATCAGGATTACTCAATGGGGAAAGTCCTTGTAGCATCCCAGGAGTTGGCTGAAGAGGCAAAGTATGGAAGAGAGTGCTGAGTAGAGGAGAGAGAAGATAGTCAATGTTGGTTTTGGTACTAGCTGCACAGTAGGAACATTTGCCTTCTCTCCTGCTTACTGTGTGCCTGCTTAGGATGGTATAGGCTACCATCAAGAGGAGTTAGTGCTCAAGTTTACTAGCATGTGCTGATCTGATCCACAGCAGAAACACTAAATCAAATGTTTTCTGCACCTCTTGCTGTGTGGCTGAGTGTGTATACTCACTGTATGGCTCCCTCTGCAACCATCCTCTTCCTCCCTGCTTCTCTGCCTCAGGACTTCTTTCTTTTTCTTTTGTGTGTAGGAAACAGATGTCTTTTCAATTCATCTGCAGTCACAGCTGAGAAGTCCAGAAAGAAATGCTCCTAGGACAGCCTGCAGGCAGCAAGGGACAGCAGCTGGCATTATTTATCAGTTAAAAAACTCTAGGCAGCATCCTCACATCTTTAACCTCCCAGTAAATTTCTACTGTCCTTGGTTCATTTTTTTTTCTCCCTGTTTTTGGTCCAGCTTTATTAGGTTGAATTGACAACTG
>CABHPQ010156360.1:0-20631 GCA_902168405.1 Peromyscus aztecus | reverse complement strand
GTGCTTTTCATTGGGCTAAAAACATATATCAGGATCTCCAGACATAGGACATGCATTTAACCGAAAGCAATAGCTTTTGCTGTGACACCAAGGTGTAAATCTGTCCCAGCTGTTTTACAAACACCTGTTAACTACTTTTTCTACAATGTGGATTTCAGTACAATAGTAATACTAATATATCTAAATCTTTTATTTCCCTTGCTAAACTAAAATTCATATAAGTTTAAGGGAATCAAAAAGTTCATAAGGCTTGGATTCACCTGTCACAGATCAAATGGACTCCAGATAAATACAAGTTCCAAATATAAGGTTTTCCTTTAAGTTCCTAAATTTTAACTTCTATCCCTACTCTATATTTATCTCAGCAGATTTTCACTTGGTTGAGAGACACCATCCAGGGACCACCTGTAAACTGATAACTGCTGAGCTCTTGACTTGCTGAAAACTGATATGAACCAGTCCAGCTGATGTGATTGCTCCCTGTCCCTTCACCTGAATCAGCTAATCAGATGCTTCGGATAAATGCCCCATTGCCCAGCCTTTGATTATTAACCTTTCAGCCTTTGACTAGCCTTTCAGCCTTTCTGGGCCTTGTCAACCTATACCCCAGTTAGCTGGAAGCATCTATAGAAGAGAGTACACTGTTCCTGCTCCCATAACAGTCTGAAAATGCTAAGTCAAAAAACAAAAACAAAAACTCCCCAACATAGGGCACAAAATGGCTATCTATAATGCCAATTGATTTATTTAAAAAAAGGTTCAGATTTATCAACAGGTAGATTCATTAGCTAATAGTTCTACAATGTGATAGGACACTTGCCATGCTTTATGCAAAACAAAAAGATATTATCCATCACAGGGCCTTTGGCCCTTCAGCTTCTGCTAATTACTGTTGGCTTTTATATCATGGATACAATAACTAAATGATAATTCCTATTTGGGTACCATTAAGCTGATGGCAATTAGATCCAAATGTGAATGGGTTCCCATCATAGAGTCAAGGATTTGACCCAGGATACAACTTCAGGGGGAAATGTTGGACCTTAAGTTAACCTGTAAATCCCACCTGCCCAACGATGAGGTAACTTCCTGGGATTTGGGAATTTATAGTTCTCATAAAATAACAATGAAGCTTCATGGGAAAGTACAGTGACCTGTGGGTTTTGTCCATATAAGCCTTGGACAACACATGCTTCAGGGTCACACACCTGTAAAGTTTCCAAGAGTGATCATGACCAAATTCTATCTTGGTCAGTATTTAACATTTTAATAAAAGCTTGCTTTAATTTGGCCAAAATGGTAGAACTGGTTTTCCTCTGGTGAATCTTAGGATTAACGCTGGCAATCTCTTCTCACCTCAGTGGTAATCAGCTGAGTGCATTCATTTTATGATGGTTTATTGAGTGTGACTGTCTTTTTTTTTTTAATGAAGCTACATTCTACTAAAATGTTTGTAAAGGATTCATCTTTATTGAAGCTGAATCAAAGAATATTAAAGACATTATTCTACTTTTATCTTCTTATTTACTTTTTAATCTATTCTTTGGAAATTCCATGCAGGTTTACAATGTGTCTTGATCATATCCCACTCCCCAATTCACTTTCTCCAACTCTCCTTTCCTCACAATCATCTTCCCTCCAATTTCATGTCCTCTTACTTATTAATTTTTATAATTCATTGGGTCCACTTAGTGCTGCCCATATATTTGTGGTTGTGGAGTTACCCACTGAGGCATGTGAAAACTACCAGTGGCCATCCCTCAACAGTAACTCTCCCTCCTTCCACAGCCATCATGGACAACAGCTTTGAGTGGAAACTCAGGAACCTCTCACCCCCGCCCCACACACACTCCATGCTGGAGTTTTTGATTGAATTGATCTTGGGCATGACCTTGCATGTAACCACAGCTGCTGTGAGCTCACGTGCAAAAAGCTGTGTCTTGTCTATGTGACAATATTTCACGGTATTCCTCCCCATCCTCTAGATCTTGTGTTCCTCAACCCTTGTTGGGGACTCGATTTAGATGTTCAATCTACTGCTGATGTCTTACAGTGGCTTATTCTCAGCATATTGAACAGTTATGAGTCTCTGCATTAACCACTACCCTTTGCAAAACGAAACTTCTCTGACCAAGGTTAAGAGAAACATTAATCTGAAATCTTCATTATTTCGTGCTACTTTAGAAAATAACCCTACACTCTTTTGACCATCATGTGAATATAGCCATGGGTTGCAGAGGAACATTTCTAATGTCATCTTAAAATGGAAATGGAGAGAGAGAGAAATGCTTTCTCACCAGTCCATCATTTTGCTGCAAACAAATTCCCATTTCAAAACCCTGGTTATATATTGCTTGTTAATGATGGGGCAGGGCATGAGTTATTATGTTATAGATCATGTCCAAAATTAAAAAATGCCATCCCTGAATGTTGACTGCCACAGTGGTTTGTTTTCATATCTTCATCCATTTGTCCCTTTATTCCTGAGAACTAAAATCCCCAGAGACCTCTTAGCTAAATTGCAACCCCAGCCATACAAAATCAAGTGGTTGTGAGTTTCTTCCCTCTAGAAATCCTTAAAACATGGTGATAGTTAGTTCAAAATATTGACAAATTGTAGCCTCAATTTAAAGTGAATATTTACTTCTAGTTACGTTAACATTTTTTATTTAAATAATTTTTTTTCATTTTTTTACATACTAACCACAATTTCCCCTCCTTCCTCTCCTCCTGTTCCCCCCATCTCTCCTTCCCATACTCCCCCTCCCATCCACTCCTCCTCAGTCTCCACTCAGAAAGGGGCAGGCCAACCATGGACTTGAACAAAGCATGGCATATCAAGTTGTAGCAGAAACAAGCTCCTCCCCTTGTCCAGCATGGGTAGCGGTTCCCAAAAGCCAGCTAAGCACCAAGGACAGGTCCTGATCTCACTGCTAGGAGCCTTACAAAGAGACCAAACTACACAAATGTCACACACATGCAGAGGGCCTAGGTAGATCCCATGCATGCTATCTGTTGGTTCAGAGTCCATGTGCTCCCAGGAGCTCAGGTCAGCTGTCTTTGTCGGTTCCCCTAACATGACCCCCACTCCCCTGGCTTGTACAATCCCTCCTCCCTTTCTTCAGCAAGACTCTCGGAGCTCAACATTTTTAAAACTTTGTTTCCTTCAAATTTACCCAAGGTGGGGGCATAGATACTATAAATATGTTAAGTTGCTCTTAGCAGGGATCTGAGGAATTTTTGGAAATTATATGGTTTTTATTGGCTGGTACTTTCTAACTTCTTTCTGAGGTTCAAAGACTAGTTCCCCAGTAACTTTAACTGCATACTTATCCTTATTTCCTAACGGACTTAACATAAAAAAAAATCTCTTACTCTTTCCCCTTCAATTAATTTTACATATAGTATGTAGATTTTTATCAAATGCATGGAAAAAAACTCCATTTACATTTTAAAATTAAGAGTCTGGAAGCAGAAAGTGCACCAAGAAATAATTTACCCTATAACTCTAGGGATCCAAATCAGCAGCCGGGACCAAACAAGGTATACAATCTTGACATTTATATCTATTCTACCAGAATATATATATATATATATATATATATATATATATATATAAAGCCTATTTTAATTTTCAGTTTCACTCTGACTATCAAGATCCATCTCCCCCCCACCCCCGCCAATTAACCTAATGGTCTTTTCTATGAATAAATGTGCACCAAACCTCTAAATGCAAGGTCCTTGGGTACAAGCTCCAATTAGAAGTGATAATTCGAGGGACTCCTCTTTTGTTGCTTCATGAAAAGGTAAGTTGGTGTCCAGAAATCCAGGGGTCTTAGATCCAGGGGTCTATATATAGAACAGACATGTTATCACCCTTTGTGGCATCCGAGTAACACCAAACTTTGGATGGGCAGTATGAGTTGACCATGACGGAAGAACCAGACACTGTGTACTATGCTGGCAGCTAAAAGGGGAGAAGGAATGCAGCTCCTCACGTAAGTCAACGAGGAGGCAAATGAGTCAGTGATGAAGAGAAGTAACGAACGAGAAGCAGCTAATATGGGGGACAGTGTTGAGATGTTCAGTGAAGGAGAGGTGCTTTGAGAGCTATGTTTTAGGGCAAAATAATAGAATATGATCAACTCAAACACTTACATGTATACATATATATACATGGATTTATTGTTAGCTAAAATAAAATTCTAACTGGGAAAAAACTAATTCTAAATGTACTGTTACTGTTCCTCCAATACAGTACTTCTTTAGGTCCTTCCAAATTTACTTTGATAACAAACATTGTTTTTGCTCAAGAAGTATTTCTGTAATGAGAAAGAAAATAACACATAGTTCTTTTATTATTCAGGGAACTGTAAAATATTGGATAAATTCGTCTTAATTTTAAGCCAGCTTATAACGTAATGACAAAAGGATGCCCGCAACTATGACAAGGGGTTAGACAACCCGACCCCAGTTTCAAACTGCTGGGCTGTGGCTGCTTCACTGCACTGAGTTCCAGTGTGCATTCTGTTCAGTGGCCACCATTCCCCTGGTCTTTACAGCAAATGTGCTCAGATGTTCACTTCTGTGCCACTGACTCATTTGGATTCCACTCTCACAACAAGGGTCCAAATTCGCCTTCCAACTTTCTACATGTGGTCAGGCCAGCCAAAAGTCATTGTCTTTTCTTGTTACTTCATGTGAAAAATGAAGATATTCATGAACTTTCCAATTCCTTCTGTTTCTAGTTCAGGGTTTGAATCGCTATGTATTTAATCACTTTATGAAAATCAGACTTCAGAGTCAGTTATAGGACGCATGAATCTGTTTATTATTGAGATCACAATTTGAAATCCATCTTATGCACTTGTCTATAATGCTTTCAACTTGAAATCTGAAGGCTTGGATTATTTCTTCAGAGTCCATCACTTTCTAACAGTTTTCAAATATTCTCTATCTTGGGGCTATAGAGATGGCTCAGTGGTTAAAAGTACTGATTGCTCTTCCAGAGGACCCAGGTTCTCCAGTTCCAAGAACCATGGTGAATGGGAAAAAAAGCAAACATCAGAAACTCCAGTTTAAGGGAATCCGCTGTCCACTGCTGGCCTCTGCCAGCATTGTGTGCACATGGTACACAGACCTACATGCAGAATAAACACCCACACACATGAAATAAAGAATTTTTTAAAGTATTATATACTATAGGGTCTTAATTTATAAAATGCAATAAGCACCAGTATAATAAGTCTTTAGGAAAAAGTATCGAGAAGTTGTTTCATGAAGCAACCCTGATATAATATGTGATACTGGAGGGGAAAAAACTGACAAGGGTAAAACAAAAACAAAAAGAAATACTTGCTTTAATCAACAAATTCCTTTTGAATTTTCCTGAATGCACATCTAGAGCACAGCCAGTTCCTTCCCTGTGTCCTCATGATATACTCAGGCCAGCCATGACCACGGAAGCAGTTTCATAAAAATGTTTACCATCTGTCCCGGCACATTGAAAAATGCGCCAATTTGTGCTGTAAAGCTGAACAGCTTATAAGAGGTAGTCTGTTCTGTTCACAGGACAAGTTTGACAGAGGAGCATATTCTTGGGCTGATGTGAAATATGTTAACCTTCTAATATCTCTTGTGCCAGTGAAAATACGACTTATCCCTGGAGCTTAGCATCGCTTTGCAATGGTGGCAGTGGTGAGTCATTCGCTTTGTCACTACAGAACACCTTGGCAATGCTAGTGTGAATTACTGCTCAGTTAACATTGTTTACCACCTAATTATTGAGAAGCACCTCCATCTATCACTGACAACTCACTAAATGACTCAAGACACTATAGTATTTGCAACTAGAACAACAAGGTCATCGCAAGTTTAATTAGCCACTATCCATTACAAAACAGCAAATAGCCTATGATGAGAAGCAAAATTCCAATTTCTGAATATGCCTCATAAAGTGATGGAGAATTGCTCATTTCCCAGTGATTCTAATAACAAATATATGTAATATCACTTACAAATGTTTTATTATAATCTATAATGAGCAGTGAGCAGAATTAATCAGAGGTTGCTCATGAGTCTCCATGTAGTGGCTCTTAATTTAAAGTGTACCAACCCTCTAGCATTTGGTATAAAAAGGGGCAGTACCATATGATATGAGGTTGAAAAATTCATTTCAGAATTTGAATGTAGATATATAAAGTAAATATATATATAACATCTGTTATCAGGGCTTTGATTTAAACCTTGACATTTTCTGGTTTCCAGCCAATGTTTAGACAAAAGTAAAACTCTTGAAGTTGCTACAGACTTTCCAGCTGCATGCCAATCTTGCTCCTGCACATCTGCTGGTGAGGATTTAAGTGTCATTTGCATTCCAACTGATGCACTGGGCAGAAGCCTCTGGAAAGGTGAATGCACTGTGGTTCTCATTTTAAAAAATAAAATATAATAACTCAGCCAAGGTCAGGACCCTGATGATTAGCTTGGATCGATCAAAATCATCACCTTGAGAGGCCAAATGTTTGGAATCTTAAATAATAGCTTCCCCATGGGAAGCCAGCCCATCTTGCTTTCGATTCCTTGCCTCATCAAGGCATTTTCCTCCCATTTTGAAACTTTGGTGGATAAAATGAGCACCACTTCATACATTATATTCATATTTAATGTTTCATTTTATTTCAAATGTCAATTATATTACTCAATTACTTGATCTTTTTATCACGTAAACATGACTAAAATATTAATGATTTAAATAGCATTGTAAAATTTTAAAATTAAACACTGGTAAAACTTTAAAAATGTGTCATATAATGAAATTAAAAATATAGCAATAAAATTTTTCCTGGCCATCTAAAACAGAGGGTAAAGTCATCAGTTATCCCTCTGGATTTTCTAATATGTGGATTTTCAAACTTGAGTGTACTTTATACTCATTTTGGGTGCAAGTTATAATATAGACTCCTGGATGACTTCCCAAACTATCTAATTGCCTAGATCTCTGATAGAGTTCATGATCTTGACAAAAACATCTCAGACCAAAATAAGAGAAACCAGTTTACAAATAAATCTAAAGTAAAAACTGTTCAAAGGTAAGAAGGCAAAATATCAGTTTCTACATTGGTCTTTGTCACAAAAAATATCTGTATAAATTTACAAAAAGTCAAATAATACTGTTAAAATGCTGTTTGTCTCTTCTATTTCTTGATTTGAGTTGTAATATAAAATTTGTAGTTTATTTAGTCTTGGCATATGTCCAAACATTGGCACTGTTATATATTTCAAATCCATGAAAAATATTTAAGGCTCTGAGGAATCTAGGAGATTTGTAGTAAGCCTATGATTTGAGCATGTATTTTGTATTCATTATGTTTTCTCCCATCACATGGCTTGGGTTATAACAAAAAGTTTAGTGTATAGGTGGAATATTCCTTTGAAGCACCTGGATATTTTACAGGGTCCCATTTCTTGCTTTATTTTAGCCTATGAACATATGCTCTAAAATATTCCTGTGATGAAGGAAGTGATGTCACATACTGATGCACATTCAGTCTTTGGTTTCTCATCTCAGTTTGCATCAGGAAAAGAAACAAAATCTCATTTCCAAAGAGAGAAGTACAATACTATTCTTATTTCATTTTCCATCAATTATAATGCCATTCTCTTGTAAGTTTGCCACTGCAAACCCCTCTTCAGCATAAAAAGTAAAAATTATAATATACCTAGAAAAATTGTTACATACTCATTGGAATAGTTGTCCCATAATTTATATGAAAATGTCTTTTAAAAAATCTTAAAACAATATCTACTTAAAATAGAATCAGTTACTTCATATGCATTTTTGTACAAATAGAACCTGATGCGTGTTAGCTGGGTATGTCACCCGAGATTACATGCTTAGTGCAACTTAATTAAATAATTATTATCCTATTTTTTATTCCAGTTTTCAAAGGTCCTTATAATTTTTCTATTGTCCCATTAACCTCCAAAACACATTCATTCATGTATGCATTGCAATGCCAAATGAAGGATCCAGGCAGTCTTCTGGAGACATCTACCTCTTGACATGTTATTCAAACCTATTGCTAATCTTAGAGATTTTCTTCATTACAGAAATTTCCAAGGTGCTGCTTGCTTAGTTCCTCTCACCCACCACCCCAGCCCCTCGCCACCCCCTCTGTACCCTATATCCTTCATCATGAAACAGTGATCATCACGCCAGGTTTCAACCTCAGTTTTGGTCAACCATCAAGTCAGCTATCATTTCATTAATGGCCTTGGGGAAATTAAACAATATGCAGAAGTGTTTGGAATGAGCCATACACAACTAAGCAAGCCATGAATATGTATTTGTTTTCTGTAGTTATCTATTCATCTATCCAGCAACAGAGAGGAAGAAGCAGGACATTGACAAGTTCAAACTCAGCTTGAGCTATATAACAAGATTGTCTCAGGAATGAACAAATGAATAAATATAGAGAGTCCTAGTTCCAGGTAAGTTGGACTAAATATACTTGATCCCATTACTTCTGCTGCATTAAGATACAAAACCTAGACAGGATGCATGAGCAGCCTTATTACATTTTGGAACTGCACAGTAGCAGGTGGTTTGGAGAAGGGTGATATATTAAAAGCATTGGCAAGACAGCGTGAGTCTACCTGTCCTTCATTCTTCCTATGTTTCTCAGCCTCGGTGGAAGCGAGTCAGAGAGCACAGCTAAAAGGAGCCCTTAATTATGCCTTGGAGATAAGAAAGCAACATTCATGACCAAAATTAAAGTGACACTCTTCCATTCAGTTTTTTGCTTTCTTTTCTATATTCATCTATCAAATTTTTTTACATTTGTCTAATTCCTTAAGAATTCTTGCAGAAGTGTAGGGTACTGGAATCAGGAGCCCATAGGGGCATTACTCTGAAGAAAGAGTCTTTCTCTAAATTCAGTGGGCTTATTAAACATGTGGAGGAAAGAACGCACCAAGCTCATCTTTCCCTTCTTTGCCCCTTGCATTATATATGGACATGCAGTGCACGCAGGATGATACAAGACTAAAATTTAGAGTCCCAGGAACTGAGAAGTATTGAGGAGATCATAGACAGAGAGAAAAAAATTGGGAAAGTAATTGTGTAAAGTGTTTCACGGAAGTATGCATTAATCTGTGAGCTCATATACATGAAACTGATTATATTAATCAGAATGAAACCTTGAAATCTGACGTAACTCATAAGCATCCCCCATATCACGAGACTTGGATCTGTATTCAGGACAGATCTCTGTAGCACTGCCTTGAAAATGGAACTGGTATTCCATAGACAGTAAGTTCCATTTATAGAGCAAATCTCACGTTATCCATATGCTCTAATGTGCTTATTTTCTTTGTGCATTTATACTTTGCTTCAATACTTTGAAAAAAAAAACAAAATATTTGTGAAGTAAAATGAGACTATCTACATTGTCCATAATACTAACACAGGACTCAAAGCTTCATAAAACATTCAGGTCACCCAGTACACAACCCCAGTGTATGCAGCATATGAAGACCCACACAAACCTCAAATCCAAGGAAATAACAATATTTATCAATGCCAAGATGACAGTTGATATTAAAATTATCTGACAAGAACTTTAAAGCTGTTATGGCAAAGCAGTCAAAGCAAGCTGCTGTGAACACTCTTGAAACCAACAAACTACAATAAGTCACAGAAAATATAAAGGAAGAAATGTGGCTAGAGTTGTCCTGCCTGGCCCACAGTCAGGACAAATCTCTCTCACCTGCCAGTCCCACAGCCGCTCAGACCCAACCAAGTAAACACACAGACTTATATTGCTTACAAACTGTATGGCCGTGGCAGGCTTCTTGCTAACTGTCCTTATATCTTAAATTAATCCATTTCTGTAAATCTATACCTTGCCACATGGCTCGTGGCTTACTGGCATCTTTACATGCTGCTTGGCCTGGCGGTGGCTGGCAGTGCCTCCCTCTGCCTTCCTGTTCTTTTTATTCTCTCTGTTAGTCCCGCCTATACTTCCCGCCTAGCCACAGGCCAATCAGTGTTTTATTAGCAACACATTTGCCATACAGAACATCCCACAGCAGAAGAAATGCATCAAGAAGTATTATAGTCAAAATCAAGTGGTTCTATTAATAAATCCAATATACAGAGATATATTTATACTAACAGGTCCACCTTTATGACCATATTTTTCAATAGTACCATAAGCAATGCACACAAAATATAGCTAGAGATATAATAAGAAAAATGAGAACAATAGAAAATATAATTATGGATATAGAAATTTCTATGTTGTCTTTGTTCCCATGATTCATAACTATTTATGGTGCATTTTGCTTTCAAGTAACATGATGAGGCCTGAGCCTTTTAGAGTTGGTAGAAATTGCTCCTCAGTCGTAAAGGTAGAGAGAGGTCTGTGGTTATAAAGTACCATGGTGGCAATTGCACTTAGAACCAGTCTAATATGTCCATTTGCATATCATTTACATTTTTGTCACCATACCTGTCAATCAGCTCTAGCAGCTAGCAAATCAGGTAGCCCACTTGGGAAACTGGGCCAAAGGAAAACAATTCAAGGTGATCTAAAGTGTATGAAACCCTGTGTGTATATTCATTTTGTAGGAAATATTTTTAAAAAATAATACTGTGTGAAAGTACCTGATTAGGGTACTTCACAAAGCAACTTTTCATCTTTTAATTACTTTTGTTATTCATATCAAACTTTGATTTTAGTTCTTTTCCATATAATTTTCAAATTATCATGGTACTTCCAAATAACATTTTGTGGTTAAATGCTGAGAAACTCTTGTTCTTTCTTTCTTTCTTTCTTTGATTGATTGATTGATTGATATTTATGTATTATATATGTATGTATATATATATATATATATATATATAAAGAATAAAATGAGAAAGAATAAAATAAAAATTTAACAAATCCTCAGTCAGCATGACTGAAAGACACTTAGAAACGCTGAGGTTACAGAGATGAGCACCAACATCAGACAGATGGATGTAGTGACAAGAGAAAGGAAAATTGCTGTATCTAGAAAAGAATGTCCTGGAGGCTGAGCGACCATCCCTTTTAGGTAGGGCTTCTGGGGTTTTCTCCTGGTGCTTGTATTTCAGTCTGGAAGATAAAACCTCTGTGAATGATGACATAAGGAAAATCCTGCTTGCTTAATAATGAAGCTTCCAGAAGTGATGTTTCTTTTGGGGGTAATATCCAGTTATTGTGTCTGCAGAATCTGGGGACTGAGGAGATGCTTAGTAATCGTTATCACTATGGTTGTTCTGTGTAGTTGCTAGGAGAAAGGGTCTTCCCAAGCGTCCTAGACAGCACTGCAGTCCTGACTGACAAAGAGTACTTTTTCCAACGGCTACAATATTTGATTTAGTGTATATCTAATGTGACAAAATTAGCTTCCTCACAAGCACACACTAAAATTAATCTTTTCACCTCAACAATGTAGAAATTATGATGTTGGCACCCAAAACACTCTGTAAGTTAGCTGTGAAGTTGGGCCCTTGGCATCTTCCTTGGAACATGCAATCCCTGCCAGACATTTTCCTTTGCATTAAATATGTGACCATTCAAACCTTCATTATGGGATGGGAGGATAACCTAATCAACAAGTTTGCTTAAACAGATAACCTTTCTTTGTTAAAACTTGTACACAAAAGAGATGTTGTATGGAAGTAAGGACTAAGGAAAAAAAAGGAAAAAACATTGTAGCAATTTGCTGAACATGGAGACTTATTGAGGATGCAGTCCTGAATAATACACACTAGCTTTGCTCTTCCCTCTTTAGTCTGTGTGGAGAAGCTATGAATCATTCATGGTCTCCCAGCTGAGAAGGGCTTCAAAGGGGATGGTTCTGATTGGATGTCCTGTGTGAATTGCCATGCTGCAGAATCCGCTACACCCCTAGCACTGGAGGGTGGAGGAAGCACTTTCATCTGGGCCTCCAAAGTGTTTAGGGTCACAGTTCACCAGGAGATAACGATGTAGATGTACATTCAGAATTAGCTGCAGAGATACCTGTGTAGTGCGGTGTGGAAAAGTGAGCCAGTTAGATCCCCAGTGGATGCTGTGAATCAATTACTGTATTCTGAATACAAGGTTGGCTGCAGGGGATAAACAGATGTCAGAGAAATTTTCCCTAATAAGACCCTGGTAATAGAAGAGCACTGTCAGCTTCATTTTGCATTAAAAATCTCATTTCCTCTTTATATGACCAATTTTATTAGTTTCCTAAACAGAGATATTTTGTGTAACTATAAGCAGCATCATGTGAATGCTGCCATCAAATTTTATTTTTTTAGACTTTCTCACAAAAATCAAGAGAAAAAAATAAGTCTATCTAAAGTTGCAACTTGAACAGTTACACAATGCAGTAAAGTATAGCAAAAATAGTTTCTGTATGGAACGTCCACATGGTGCTGGGCAATGCTTGATTCTCCTATTAAATCAGCAGCATCAAAATTCCTAAAGAATTCACACAGTGTAAATTAAAGCTAACATTTAAGTCTTCCTGTGCTCTTTCATTTTCCTGTCATGGGTGACACTAATATACAATTGCTCCAATTCTAGCTCAAGTGAGAGTTAACTTCTCTGGATAATTTCACTTTTAAAACCTAATGCGGTGAAAAGTACCACTGGCACGGTATATTTCCTAACCCAAGCATCACTCTTTCACAAAAGGAAATTGACATCCGTACCTTTCTTTCTATAGCCTTTGGAGGCCCAAATTGATGTCAAATGTCATTTTGAGGTATCTGCTAATATCCAATTAACCTCTCCCTTCATCTGCAACTCTCTAAAAGAGAGAGCATCTCCTTCAGGCTGTGGAACAGTAGATTTTCTGAATAAGTCTCCAAGTAGAGAAAACAGATGAGGAGGTGATGTGAGTTCACTTTACAATGTTGTCTATTGATTTCCCAAGAATACATTAAGATTCACTGTACCTCAAATTCTTAGAATGTGAAACCCTTTGTTCCAAACATCTAAAACCCAGGACTGCTCAAGGAGGAGTTTTTTCTTTATGATGGAAAACAAAACCTAAAACAACAAAGGTCACATAGTAAAGATGTTCAAATGACACAGAAAAATCAGATGGGAAATGTGCAACATGTATCACATGCATATTATGATGTGTATTACATATATAACATACCATTGTGTTGTAAAACTTAAATATATTGATTCATTTGATGTTACTTATTTAGCTATTGCCCACTTATGTGAGACTATTATGCCTTCTCTAGAGCCCCTCAAACTGTATTGGCTGCACAGGACAGATAATGGATTTGTCCATTTCCAATACAAAATTGGGTAGCCCAACCCAAAGAGAACTCTCACACAATGTAGAAGGACTTGAGAGAGCTTCTGCAGGTGGCACTCTTTCTCTTGTATGGACAACAATTCTACTCTGGGTGGTTTCCTTGTGGAATATGATAAATTAAAGTGAAATGCTTACGCAAGTTGAGGTTGTAATTCTTAAAGATATCCACATGTTTTTAAAGAGAAATAGTGTCATGTTAATACCTCGATTTCAATAGTTGAATAGGCATTCTTGCAGGATTCTGCCTGAATTTCATTTTAATTTGGTGTTCTTCACTAGTGGTTTGAATTTTGAGTAACTTATTTTAATTTTTAATTTGGTGTCCTTCACCACCAGTTTGAATTTTGAGGACCTCCAACGTTTATCATTACTTCAAACATTTTTCCACAGATAATATTCCAAAGGATTTCTTCAAACAAGATGAGTGGCATTATTTATTGACCCATTGGCTTATATTAGTTAATAATAGATTAAGGAGAGGTGAAAAGCAAATCTGCAAGATTATTGACACATTGAGTATTGAATCATTATTCATTGTCATGGAAAAAGATGTGAGTTGGCACTTGTGTATGGACAGTAGACTCTATAGAGCTTTGGAGTTTGTATCTGTGTTATCACAATCACAAAGGCTACTTGGAAGAGAGAAACCAAAGGCAAATCCACACCCATTTACTATAAATGTTACCATTTTCTTACGATAATACACTCTATTTATTATTAGAATATAGATATGTGCCTTTTTGTGTCTGAAACATTTTTATAGATAGTATAGTAGCTACATAAAGATAATTCATTACAAATAATAATAATAAATTAATCAGCATTCTGGTCTCATTTAGAGTCTTTTCATCTGTCTTTTGTCTAAAGTATGTTTCTTGCTATTTTGAAGACCCTTCCTCATAGAAATGTATTGGGCATACATTGTTTTGTGCGGTTCCCATAGCAGAAAATGCGTAAAATAGATACCAAAAGAAAAAATGTGACCTCTGCAAAAATACCAGAGTAGAAAATTTCAAGTGCAAAGTCACCACTCCTCAGTGCTGAGATGGCACATCTGTGGACGGCTGTGTCCACACACCAGCATTCTAATGGAATCCTATTTGCTTCTATGATAGCTGAGAAATGGTTCTGATAACATAGAAATGAAATTTAATTGTCCATGATTGGTACTGATGAAGTTAATATTTAATTCAATATCACTTGCGGGTCATGAAAATCTTGTTAGATTTTTGCATAAGAAAAGTTCAAATTGTATTTATTCTTAAAAAAAGTCCATTAACTTCCCCATCTTATTTTCTAAAGCATTTCCCATGTTAACATGTTTGGAGTAGTAAATGTAAGTGTATTTGAACGGATAGTTAAATTTAAAGAATAAAAAGTATAGTAGTTTACCATAAGAAGTTTTAAAAATAAAAGATGATGCAAGGGGAATGTATTTAATATTGAAATATACAACCTAACAAGATTTAAAAAAAATTCCCATTATTTATTTTGATCTATTTACTGATAGGGCAGATAATGATTTATGTATTACTTAGAAATGAATGTAAAAGTTATTGTTATGTCCTAGTGCAGGACCATGAGTCATTAATTCAATATAACAACATGCAGAACACACAGTAGGTGCCTAGTGACATGCTTTTATGGATCATTTAATAAATGAATAATGAAGCAAGTGAGTGAAGATTACGTAATTCCATTTAGACAGTAACACACAGTAAGCAGTGGACTCGTTTTTTAGGACAATGTTTTAGAAATTTGTTTCAACACACTTTCCTCATTCTTACATATTCTCAACAAATAACAAATGAATTTTGACACTCACTTAGTGTTAGGCAAGGTAGAGTAGCTGGCACTTAAAAATATAGTGATGAGTGATACAAGAAGGAAGGAAGATAATTAAAAATTAAATGTAGTGTGCTAAATTCAATGATAGAAAACAGGCTGATTATGGCCTCTAGCCTCTGCTTGTATCAAATATGGGGCCTTAGTTCTCAGGAGTGGCAACATAGAACCTGATCTAGATCTGGACTACATAAAAATCAGTGGAGAAAATGGGGGTTCATGGTCAAGACTGTGAAAGGTATTCAAAGAAAAGGTAGATATACATAAGGGGACATGATATCAAATAAGACCCCAGTATAAATTCTTATGTACATATATATATTATGTGTGTGTGTGTGTGTGTGTGTGTGTGTGTGTGTGTGTGAGTGTGTGTGTGTGTGTGTGTGTTATTTTTTGAAATAGGTCTCACATATCTTCTGGGTGTCTTAGGGTTTCTATTGCTGTGAAGAGACACCATTACCATCGCAACTCTTCTAAAGGAAAACAATTAACTGTGGTGGCTCACTTACAGTTCAGAGATTTAGTCCATTATCATCATGGTGAGAAGCAAGGCAGCCTGCAGGCAGACATGGTGCTACAGCAGGAGCTGGGGGAGAGTCCTTACATCTTGATTCACAGGCATCAGGAAATGCTCTGAGACACTGAGTGGTATCTTGAGCATATATGGAATCTCAAAGCCTGCCTCCATAGTGACTCACTTCCTCCAGTAAGGCCACACTTACTCCAACAAAGCCACACCTCCTAATAGTGCTACTCCCTTTGAGAGCCATTTTCTCTCAAATCACCACACTGGGTTGTCCTGGAACGTGCTCTACAGCTGACATACACTCCCAGTTTTTCTGCTTCTGCCTCTGCAGTGTTGGGGTTACAAGTGTGAATCTCCACACATGGCTTCACTTCGGTATTTTTCATGAATCTGATAAAAAAAAAAACCATGGATAGAGAGGGAAAGAGTTCATGAGTTAAAATTGTGATTGGAGCTTGACATGTGGGGTACACTTTAATCCTAGCACTCCAGAGACAAAGGCAGCAGATCTCTGTGAGTTCAAGGCCATATTGGTCTGTATTGGGAGTTCTATGACAGCTAGGGCTGTATGTAGAGAATTTGCCTCAAAATAAATAACATAAATATAAAATTTATATATAAATTATATATAATATAAAAATAAATATATATAAAAATAAATAAATACAAAATTATAACAATCAAATAGATTATGGTAATAAAAATAATATGCCGATGATCCATCATTTTATAAGAATGTTAAGATCTATATTTGCTTGGACTTGTCCAAATAGTAAGACAGTAACCAGAATTCTAAAAATACCAGTATCAAAGTATGATATTTAAAAAGACAAAACAAAGAGCAAATTTGTAGCATTAAAACTCAGCAACAACAAAGGATCCTTTTCAAAACTGAAAAGCAAAATATGGTGCCCTCCCCCCAAAAATACTAATCACTGAAGAGTGAATCCTATTGCCCAGCCTTTGCCAGGTAAACCTCAGTGCAACGGGTGGTGAAGGCCATGGTTAGAGACCCAGAACTGGCCATAGTGCTCAGAGTAAGTGATGGAGGATGCCTAGGTAGGACAGTCATATAACTTCCTGCAAGACTTGAGGAACATCCTGGAAAAGAAGAAGGCAGAGGTAATATTCACCCATCAAGGTCCAATAAGGTCTCTCAGCGCCCAGGGTGGAGACGCTTTAACGTTAGTCTCCTCAGCAAGGCAATGTTCCTCTGTCTCAAGGCAATGTTCTGCTGTCTCAAGGCAATGTTCTGCTGTCGCCTCCTGCAGTTGGCCTTAGCTGTTCCTCACGGCGCTTTAGTCTTGGGAATACCACAACATTATTCCTCAAATTCAAACAAAATTCACTGAAATGATTTAAGAGACTTCATTGAAAGAGTAAAATGGCTAATACTTTATTTTTGGTGTTAAGGAAATAAATTCACATTCAACTCCTTGACAGGCTTAGCTACACAACTTGGGGGGCTCAGTACAAAATGGAAATGCAGCAGAATGTTGAACCAAGAGCAGATGCTACGTGATGATGCAGGTTGCATGTCCACGAAGCCCTCCTTGATTTCCAGTGTGCTGCGTGTGTAAACCTATGCTTTATGAATGACAATGAGATATTAGCCAAGTTGTTCTCCCCGGGAAGGAAGCCTTAGGGAAATCTGCCCTTGAAAGTACGGATGTTGCTGTTGTGACGTGCCCATTACACAAAGACATACTCAGATTCTGTGTGCACACAAGTGAGGACATGAGGGCAAACACAAGTGGGGATCACACAATGAAGCATCAAATATGAAACTAATAGGTGTTTCTTTGAACTAAAAGCCAACCAGCATCCTATATAAACACCACATAAGCAAAAAATTTACCTTCAATAATATACACTGATTTTTTCAATGGGCATAACCGTACATAATCTTCTATTTTATAAACATCCATATACAGAAGATTCTGTGTCTCAGGAATAAAATTATAAGCCAGGAACATAAAATATGTAATAAAAGCAATTCCCATTTGCCTGATCATAAGCAAAGGATTTATCTGAAAAGAATTATCATTTCACCTTTATACGCAGTTTGGTTGCTGTATGTGTTTATTGGTGGGTGCTATTTTCACGTTCAGCACTAATTATTAATTTGTATATCCAGGAGGTTATACACGTAGTTCTCACTATTCTCAAGAGTTTTTTTTTTAAATAATAGTGTAGCTGAGAGGCTCAAACTGCATTTAGGTCTCACTTCTGGCTTCACACTCTAACCCTGTCAGGGAGTCATAAGTGCAGACAACATTGCACCTCCCATAATTAAGGAACCCTTAATTTAGTGACACTAAAGGAATTTCATGTTAGAGGGACACAGAATGAAGAGTTGGTCCCTGGGTGCTGTTTCATTTTAGTGCCAAGATGTTAGCATCTTGAATACTTGAATGTGAGCACAAGAAAGTTCATAAGGGGATCAGATAATAATAATAATAATAATAATAATAATGTCAGATTTATATAGAATCTTGTCCTGAAAACTGTTAAACTGCTTCCAAAGCAATACTAGATCAGACACTTTCCTGTGCTCCCTTTCACATTCTTTTTTATTTATGAAAAAAAAGAAGCACACAATACTAATGACTTAGATTATTTATTTGATTATAAAGATACACTTGAAAAATTCTTCATGTGTGTTGCATTGGTGGTGCTGGTGGTGGTAGCTGAGGTGATTTGCTAGGCTTGTGCTAGCCCTGCCATACATGTGGAGGTCAGAGAATATTCTCCAGTGTGAGTCTTTGTCTTTCACCTTTTAGGAGACAGAGTCTTTTGTTCATCACAGCTGAGTACCTCCAGCCCATCAGGCTCAAGAACTCCAGGATATTCTCCTGTTTCTACCTCTCCCCTCACCATGGGAGCACAGGGAATAGCAGTGCTCTATGGTGTCCAACTCTATATGCATTCTGGGATGTGCACGCAGATCCTAATGCTCATGTGGCAAGTACTTTACACACTGAGCAGTCTTCCCAGTTCCCAAATGCACTTTCTTTCATTTAAATATGATTTTTCTAAAAAGGGGATGAGGGTGGTTTTGTCCCTTTCTCTTGGCCATCAGCCCTGAGGACGGTTTGTTTTTTGTTACTTAAGTGAAAGCTATTATTTTTAAACAATTAATGGAGAAGTTTAGACAATATTTTGAAACCAATAAAGTAAATATTTTCTATTTAGTTAAATTCAACAAATGATTGTTAGAATTCAATGTGGCTAACCTATGCAGCAGGTACCTGAAGATTACCAATGAGCTCAAGACAAGGATTCTTGCCTTAAGACACCCATGACCCATGTAAACAAGGTTCTCTTCTTATAGGTTACCCACAAGCCTGTGCTGGTAAGTGCCGCAAAGAGCTGTGTGATAACATGGCGAGAAGATGATACTCCCTAGAGAATGTCTTAAAGGATGAGTAAGAATTCAAACATTCAGCAAGGTGAAGCAAATGAACTAAGAAAGTTTGGGGCATTTATTGCTGGCTTGGAGATGTTAGAAGAGAAGAGAATATTTCTCACCTATCCAAATGAGTCTTACCTTTTATCTACATTGATGAAGGGTTGTAGATTACGGTGTGACATTGTACGCGCTGCACTTGAAGGAGACGAGGGTATTGGAATTGTGAAATAGAGGTCAGAGACAGGAACCATATTCAGAGTGTGAGATAATGTGGCCCACATTTTGCAACCTACTTTACCCTTGATAGAAATCAGGTGGTGATGGTGGTAGTGGTAGTAGTGAATTGTATTTAAAACCATATGAAAGAATAATAGGCAGCATTTTTAAAGTAGATAGGATTTCATTAAAAGACAAGAGTGATTTGTTCAGTTGTGTTTTAACAGCTATTTTAAGGTACAGTTTTTAAAAAACTGTCTTCTTAAGTAAGTAAAAAGATCTCCCTGCATTGCCACTTCCAAATACAGATTGAATAAAACCAATAACGTTAAATTAGGAAAGATTCATGTGTGATATTTTTATGTGTTTTTAAGAGACTAAGGAGTTTCTATGACAGCTATGCTAACTTTTAGTGATCGGATTATTGTGGAAATGACGGGAAACTTTGCTCAAGTAGAAGGGCAAAGTTTATCCTTTATAATGCGTATAATATACACAAACATCTATAAAAGTCCTCTGTCTGCATCACTCAAGTAGAGCTGTAAAGAAAACCCTTTGCTAGACTCTGACAATCCTCAGTACGTGCAGAATCGTGCAAACTCTGTGATTACTAACACCAAGTTAGAATCTCTGGATTCTGACCTGTTGTTTTATTTTGTTTTCAAATCTTATTCCTTAAGGCTTACCCCACCCTTCGTGGTTTTACATCTTTTCTCCTGAGTATGTACATAACCTATGTGTTTGGTTCCTCAGATGAGGCTGCAGACCAAGGAATTGGAAGTCGCTGCCTCCTGACAGCTTCTGCTTTCTTCTTCGCTCATAAAAAGCATCCTAAGTAAAGAACACCAGCAGTGGCTTGTGTAGCTTCTGGGCATTTTTTTTGTTCTTGTGATCTGAAGTCCACTTATTGTGTTTTCTGTTATTTGGAGGTCATCAAACTTTGATCACTAGTGGGGAGTGTGGGGTTTTGCCTTGATCTTTGAGATCACACTAGAGGCTGATTTTTAAAAAACATGTATGAAAGGTTTATTTTAAAATGAAAAAAAGTGCTATAATCTAGTTTTGTGAGGGTAAATGTTTAAGAATGGGTGAGATTCAAAACAGTACTAATTATAATTAATTTGTTAGAGAAGAAAGCAACATCATTACTGATAATCAGACCTCTAAATTCAATTTGGTTCATTACAGAATGCAGCTCCACTGTCTTTTGACATTCATTTGATCAGATGTACACAAGCCTACCATTGATTCAGGTAGGCTACACACACACAGGTGC
>CABHPQ010156359.1:0-28445 GCA_902168405.1 Peromyscus aztecus | reverse complement strand
CAAAATGGAGTCACTCATGCTGAGATCTCCATACTACACCAAAGCCAAGATGACTATTGGACCTTCTGAGGAAGCAGGAGAGAGATGCTAGCAACCCACCGACAGGCCTCTTAGCTGCTAAAAGTCCCCTCTGCTGCCACCTGTCAAGAAAGTAGCTTCAACACAACTGACCCATTGTTACCTGGTTCTGCCTTTTCCAGCCCTTTCCCGCCTGTGAAGCCCTCTCCTCTGCTCAGGCGTGGTGACTCACAACATTTACTGTTCTAATCTGCCTAGGATCTTGGGCTGGTTCCTCAGCCTTAGTGCTAGTGACTGGGGTTAGATAGGTCTTGGGAGGGGGTGACTGTGGTGGGCACTGTAGGATGCTGGCAGCATTGCTGGACTCCACCCAACTGATGACAGTAGCACCTTTCCTCCCTGTGAGGACCAAAAACTGTCTCCAGGCATTACCAGGTCCCCAGTGTGGGGGTACAAGGGTGGCAGAGGAGATCAGCCCAGTTGAGACCCACTGCCCCTGAGAAGTATCATCTTCCAGGATGCTTTGGGGTTTGTATAGCATCTGCCGGATCTTTTGAAACTAGAATTCTGCAGAACATGCTTAGGAAAGACTGATCCAAGCTATGTCCATTTTACCCTTGAGGAAACCCCAGGAAAGGGGACAAAGGCCACATACAAAAGCAAATGAGTTCATAAAGACCTGCAGCTCAAACCCACATCCTCCACCCAAGTCTTCACAGAAACGAGACATTCCAGAGGGACAGGGTGATGGGTTAGTGGGTAAAGATTTTGCCAAGCAAGCATAAGGACCCAAGTTCAAATCTTCATCAGCCATGTGGAAAGCCAGAAGTGGTGATGTGGGAACACGTGCTTATAATCCCTGTGGTGAAGAGATGGAGACAAGAGGCTCCCTGGAACCCACTAGCCAGCCAGGCTGATGATTTGGTCAGATCCAGGTTCACTGAGAGAACCTGTGTCAAGAAATAGAGTGGAGAATGATTAAGGAAGGCACTCTACATGGGCTTCTGGCTTCCACACGCCTATATGTATACACACACACACACACACACACACACACACACACACACAAAGGTGGGGAGTGGGGAGAGGGAGGAAGGAAGGGAGGAGGAGAGACAGAGACAGACAGAGATCTTGAGGACCCTGAAAGGATAGAACCTGTGGGCAGAACGACCATCAACCAATGTGAACATAGCTCTACCCAGCTAAGCCCCTCCCACCAACCCCATGCCTCACTTCCAGGACTGAGGTGGGCTTGTCCATCGAGGGGTCTTAAAACCTTCTCAGGATCCAGGTGGCTCTGACTTTTTCTGCCTCCAGTCCGGTGCATTGAGACACTTAAGTGAAATTCTCTTGGTTGCCTGCCTGGGTCCACCAGGAGAGAAGATCACAGGGGCCCTCAGGCCTTTCACTTAGAGGACTAAACTTGGGGAGCAGGGTGTGTGTGTGTGTGTGTGTGTGTAGACTGAGCATCCCTGGGCAGACGGTCTCACACCATTATCTTCTGCTTTGATCCCATAGAGTGTCATCGATGGCCCATTGTCTGTTCTATGAACAGTGGAATTATCAGTTTATTTCCACGCACCGGCAAAGGGCAGAGGGAAATTACCCTCAACGGCTTGTGATGGCTGTCATCTTAACAGGATTTGGAAACAAACTCAGGGACAAGCTGCTGGGCACACCTGTGAGAGATGTTTCTCAATCAGACTATGGGAAGCAGGAAGCCTAACCCTAAATGTGGGCAGGAAGTTTCCAGTGGCAGCCTGGTAAAAGGAGGTCGGAGAGCAGCTTTGTTTCTTGCTTATTGCCTTCCTGTTGTGCTGGCAAGTTCATCTGCTTTGTTTGCATCTTTCTGTCAAGGTCATCCACCCTGCTGTTGTTGCTATTGCCATTCTTCCTGGGACCAGAAGCCAGCTTCTGCAGGCTCCCAACACGGACTGAAGACCAGTGGCCCTTCCGGAGTCCTCCAGGCCTTCAGTACAGGATTGGGACAGCTGAAGGAGCCCGAGCTACCATTCTCAGCATCTCTGGTGTGAAGACAGCCATGGTTGGACACTCAGACCATATTCTGTAAGCCAATCTGATAAATCCTCTTAGTGTATATTCAGTCTATACATTAATATATTCATTAGATTGAATATATATTCAATCTACTGGTTCTGTCCCTCTATAGACCTCTGACTGGTACAGCCCCTCAGGACCTTCCTGGTAAATATCTTCCTAGTAAATATCTAGCAGAATATGAGTGAAGAATCGACGAGGTGACCACAGGTATGATCTGGATCCACTCATCCTCCCAGATCCGTTCTGCTGGTGGTCTCTGTGCAGACATGGCAGCCACGCAAGCATGAGCGCAGACCTGTCATTTTGCATTTCAGCACCAAGGAACCTCCCACAAGTTTTCAATTAGGAGAAAGATTTGACTCAAGTCCCAGGAGCAGAGAGCATTGACTTATTCAATCCAGCCTCCTTCGCTTCTTTCTGGGTTTCGAAAATTACCGTGTGTGTTTACCCACCCTCTCTGTCCAAGACTGTTCTTTACAAAATCAGTAGGATTTTCCTCGCTCTACCTTGAAAATTAAGTCTCAGGGAAAGCCGGCATCTAACTCATTTTGCATGCTAAATTATTACAATCGAAAAAGCAGAATCTCTACAGTGCGGCTTTAAAAACATCTGTGTTTTTCTTTTGACTTTTGGGAATAATTAGCCCAGCTCATATTGTGATTGCTAATTACTAAGCTACACTAACCTGCTGAAGGGCTGGCAGAGAGAGAGAGAGAGAGAGAGTGTGTGTGCTCAGAGAGTTTTCCCCAGAGCCATGGAATCTTCTGAAAAAGGCAACACATTGTCCTAGCCCAGGCCTCACTACCACCTGTTCTTGGGCCAGGCGCCTGCGGACTCTGCAGGAACCTTCAAGCTTGAGATCCAGGCTGGAGGCTGGGCCGAGGGAAGGGAATAGCATGGGGAGACTTAATTTAACCAAATTGCTAGTATGGATTTTTGTTTCTGCATGAACAAATAATTGATCTTGTAACCAAGGAGAGGAGATAGAGAGAGAGACGCTTGTATCCTCCCTTTGGCTTATCAGACAATAGACCTCAAAGAATTCAAATGTGGGGACTGGAGAGATGGCTCAGTGGATTGGGAATAAGATGTGGTCTCCTCTTCAAAGGACTAGAATTCAGCTTCGAGCATTTGCTTCAGGCAGCTCACAACTTCCTGTAGTCCAGCTTCGGGAATCTAACATGCCTCTGGTACTCACATGCACACACACCCAAAGACACATATATACACATAATTTTTAAAAAAAATTTTAAAGAATTAAAATTTACCCAGAATCCCATAGTGGGGGAAAGGCTGGGGCCCTCAGGTGAGCCAGAGTAGAAACTTGGTTTCCAGAAAGGGATGTCAAACAGTTCTGACAATGCTTTGGACCACTTTGATGGAGAGGCTGGAGCTCTTGAGACAATGATGGGTCAGTGATGGATGAGAACAGCTGGTCCAGAACTGCTTGGCTATGCATACTTCTTGCCTTCTACATCAATGGAACCTCTTGCCATTCAGACCATTGGTTCTCAATGTGTGGGTCGAGACCCCTTCTGGGACCAGATATCTTCCATATCAGATATTCACATTACGATTCATAACAGTAGTAAAATTACAGTTATGAAGTAGCAACAAAATAATTTTATGGTTGAGGGGGTCGTCACAGTGTGAGGGATTGTATTAAAGGGTTGCAGCCTTAGGAAGGTTGAGAACCAGTAGTCAAGATGGACTTGTGGGGGCGCTCTGTACCTCTTTATTTGTTGTTGTTGTTTTTCCTGATGTGGCCATGTTGAATAAATCTCCTTTCTCTTCTTTCCACTATAATTTTTCTCTATAAGTGGCATTCTGGATATAAGTGGCTGAGCCTACTTTTTTGGTGCTACCAGAGCCCAGACTTTGACCTGGAAATCTCCAGTATCAACCTAATTGAGAAGTTACACTTTTCGTGAAAACTAGACCCAACCAGGGTTCCAGAAACTCGACAAACCACATTCTGTGATGAAGCATGAACCCAAAGCACAGTGTTCGTTATTTTTAAAGCTGTGTTCAAAGCCAAAGGCCTCAGTATCAAGAAGGTGGATGTGTAGGGACTCCTCTTGGATTGGAAGCCAAACTTCATTTGCCCAAATCATGGGACAAAGCAAGACTGCTCCTTCTTCCATTGGTGTGAGCCTTTTGTGAAGAAGCAAAACACAGCAGAGACTGGGGGACACAATGGCACCAGGATGGCACTGTCCCTGATCACACCAAACACAGGGTCAGGCCTGCGATGCGCTGAGAGGAAAGCAGCCACCTGAGCCGTAAGTGTGCTGAGGGATAGGAAGGTCTGGGAGAGCCTCAGGGAGGGGTTCCTGCTCTCTGGTGGAGTCAGCCACAGCTGAGGATGACTACAGTGGATGGTGAGGGGCAACCAGGAGAAAATGCCAGGGAGAGAGACTAAGAGAACGCAAGACAGGTGCACTCAATGAGCAGCAGCTGGGAAAGGGAGCCGGCAAGGAGACCAGCCTACTCAGGGAGCTAGCAGAAGTCGAGGAGGAGGGATCTGAGGGTGGAGGCTTTTTCTTGAGGAGCTAAATGAACTTGAACAGATATCTCTAACTCAAGGGTGATGAGCCCTGACTTCTACCTGGTCTCCCAAATGGGAAGTAGGGAAACTCCCTTATGTCTTAAGTGTGGCCCCCTCATGACTTCCCCCGTGAAAAACCTTGCAAGCATCCCCTCAACACCATGGAGTCTGACTGGAGTTCTTGGGTGTTCCACAGGCCAATGTGCAGACAGACCTCAGAGCAGGGAGGCCCGGGATAGTGGAGTCATGATCACACATCTCATTCAGCTTTCATAATAAATCTGCGAAGTGAATATTGTCAAATCTCACAGTTGGGACAGAGGCTCAGAGGGGTTGGAAAATGGCTATGGGCTTGTCACCCTTAGAAGGCCACTGGCACCAATGACTGGGGCTGGGCAGACTGAGATAAATACAGATTTCAACAAACAAGCCTGCCTAAGCAGCTGTGGGGTGCCACACGATGGCCAAAGCAGGAAGAGGTGTGAGGAAGCGAGGGGGAAGAGGGCTTCCCAGTCCTGCCCTGGAAGCTGAGCTATGCCCCTGGGGAGGCCTCCCAGTCACAGCAGACCCTCTCAGGATGGCAGCTCTTCAGAGCTTCCCCTGCACTCATCTCATTGTCCCAGGAGCCTCCACCGGTAGCCAGTGCCTGAGGGCATGATGTGGTAGCCATATTGAAAAGTGCCACCTGTCTTTGAGGACTCAAGACTGAAACGTGCCTCCGACCCTCTTATAGTCTATCTTATGGGCAACAAAAGCTGCTGTAAAGAATGCCAACCCTCAGCCTTGTGTTTCCTGAAAGAACAAAGGTCCTGGGCTTTTCACCTGTGGCCAATGGCTGAGGAGATGGCATGGTAGCCATTTTGAGAAGCAGTAGCCATCTTTGAGGAACAGGCTTAAACTTGCTTTCTACCTACTGATCAAGAGAGTCTCAGGCCACTGTGACATTTGTCTGCCCAGAAGCCTTTTTTTTCTCTCTCCTCTATAGACTTTGATTTGGGGAAAGAGTCTTCCAGGTTAGAGCCTGTGAGGTCAAGGGGTGGTAAAGTCCAAGCCAGCTCACTGGGAAGCTTTCTTCATGGAGCTGGGAGTCTAGATCCTACTCTCCCATCCAGTGAGCTTTTCCCTGTGGTGTGGACTGACTGAGTTTTCCCAGCACACTCCTCATCTACTCACATCAGTTAGAGGTTCTGTTGACGTAGCTGAGGAAAGCTGACAGGCCATATAGGGCGCCTAGAAGCGTCTCAATGACCCCCACACGGTGGTACCGCTACCCACCTGCCTTCTTACCCCGCATCACTGAGAGTGCACGAGTCCACCCCGTGCAGGCTTATCAGCCAAGCCATAGGAAGTAAGGGTCGGTCGGTCGGTCGGGGTGTAACAGAAGGGCAGGTGGTAAGGGCAGAAACGGAGAGTGAGGATCCCATTCTATGCCAACCTCTAGTCAGGACCACCCATGCCTGGTCACCTTAAGGTCAACATCATTATCCCCAGAGAGAAACATTTAAGTCACTGTTTGGTCCAAGGTGGAGCCACATTTGAGCCCAGTTCATCCCCTGTGCCGATCACTCTCCCAAACCTGCAGCCACCACAGAAGAGCCCCTGACTGTGACCTCAGTTAGCTCAAAGTGGTTAAGATCTATCTACACGTGCTCTCATGCTTACAGAAATAAGCTCAGCCCTGTGGCTAGAAGAAGCCGGGAGCCAGCTTCCTTCTTTTTCTTTTTAAAGAAAGATTTGTTTATTTTATGTATATGATCACTCTATCTGCATGTATGACTTTATGCCAGAAGAGGGCATCCGATCCCACTATAGATGGTTGTGAACAACCATGTGGGTGCTGGGAATTGACCTCAGAACCTCTGGAAGAGCAGCCAGTGCTCTTAACCACTGAGCCCTCTCTCCAGCCCCGAGGGCCAACTTCTACTGCTTTGGTACCATGAGGATTCTCCAAACAGCCTATAAGAGCAGAATTGCTATCCCCATTGCCAGCCAAGGATAGAGAGTAATCTGTTCACAGTCACCCAGCAGAGAGGTGGCAGCGTCAGGACTCAACTCCAAAGTGTCTTCTCACTGCCAACTCTCCTCCAGTGTGAGTCAGAGCACGCAGGAACCTTCTTCCAGAGAGACAGTAGAGGACCTCTGTCAAGTCAGAGGCTACTACTGTAGGTAAAACGTCCCCCAAGCCATCCCTAGCAGTAGCCAGTCCAGGTCCTACCCAGATGAGCCACAGACCCACAGGGTGTGTGGAATGCACACACTCCGTCTGGGTACCCAGTCAGTGGACTGTAGCCAGTGTCTGGCTTTTGCCTCCTCCATCTCCCTTTAAGTCTTCTGTTCAAAGAAGCCAGTTACTATCTCCTGCCTCCAGGGTCAGGTGGGGACAGGTCAGTGGGGAGGGCAAGGACTGCTACCTGGACCCTGCAGTGTACAGCCCCTGAGCTTCTCAGTACCTCCAGCACCGTCCTATGTGGACACAAACCCCAGAAGCTAAGATGCTGTGCCAGGCCTGGCCTCTGACTCCAGCCCTGTCACCTCTGTCCTGGTCTCTTCTCAGACTTGGGCCTATCTGAGTGGGGTAGTTCTCTCACAACCTTCTCCATTGGAACAGGCCTCATTTGTTTCCGGTGGTATTTTTTAATATGGGTTAAACCTCAAATATCTAACCAAGCAGTCTACAGTCCTGACAGTGGGAAATGTTTGGTGACCGTTTTATTTCTGTTTGGGAAGAAGAAAGCCAAAGCCAGGACTTAATGCCATCCCTGGATGTGAGCTCTGAGGAACTGAATCACAGATGCCCCATGGGTGGGATACGGAATGATGCTCTAACCCTGCCTGATGGCTAGTGTTGACTGTCGGTTTGATAGGATCTAGAATTACCTAGCAGGCCAGCCTCCGAGCACACCTGTGAAGGGTTATTTAGATTAGGTTAGCCTCTGGGCATGCCTGTGAGGTTAATTGATTGACTAATGCTTGATTGGTTAATTGAGGTAGGAAACCCACCCTAAGGAGGCCAGTACCTCTCCAAGGCCTTAGGTCCTGAACTGCATAAAGAGGAGGAAGCCAGCTGACCCTAAGCATTCTTCTCTCTGGGCTTCCCAACTGCAGACGCAATGTGACCAGTCGCCTCCTGCTCCCGGCAATGCCGTCCTTGCTTGCTGTCACGTGGTCCCCATGATGACGGAACAATCTTGAATGGTAAGCCAAAGTAACCCCCCTCTCTTAAATTGCTTCTTGTCCTGTATTGTCCCAGCAATGTGACAAACGCACCCGGTCTTCCTCACAGCTCCCAGGAGGCCACCCACACCTGTTCCATCAGAAGTGAGAGTGACCCATTTTACGGCAAAGGAAACGTATATGGGAGGAAGCAGCTAGACCTATACAGTTAAAAGCCAGCCTACCTGCCCCACCCTCATTCACTTGGGCTCTCAGGTAGATTCTCTTCCAGGCCAAAATGCTGACCTGTATGTAACTCAGTGTCCTGCCTTGGCCAGCTCGGCTCTCCATTCTTCATGGACAAAAGTGTCCATTCCTGCTGCCTGTGTGTGCTGAGCCGTGCTCGGTCTGGGGCCATTTGCAGATGAGTGCCCACATGAAGAGCAGTGACAACCGGGACATTTGGGGACAGAATGACGACTGGTTCAGATCCTGTTGTCAGAGCTGCCACTTACTGAGTCCCCCACCCCACCCCAGATGACAAGACTTCCCTTAGTACTTGGGGTTCATTAAACTTTCCCTACCAGCCCAAGGGGTGGGGCCTATTCTGGACACCCTGGCCACAGCCACAACTACAGCCACAGATCCAGTACTCCTGACCCAAAATTGCTAATGCAAAGCCAACACACAGACCACCCAGGCTAACCCTCCAGAGACAGTGTCCCATTCTCCCACCCAGGGACCTGGGCCACAGAAGGGAGGGCCTGGGCAATCCTGTCACCTCAAACCAGCACTTGAGACGCATTCTCAAATACTGATGGAGTTGCATTTTCTTCTCAGCCCAAGAAAAATTATAGACCTTTCACGACATTGCAGTTGTGAATGCTGTTTCTAAAAATAGAGCTGGGCTCCCATTTATAGTTCCCACATTATATGTCTCGGTGGTGCCCTGCGCTGTTTTATATGCAAGCCATGAGGGAGGGCTTGCCTGGGTGTTGCCCTCCCCACCAGAGAAGCAGAGCCTCTGTGAAGGCCACCCTTGGCCCCCAGGGCACGTCTGCAGGGGAAAGCATTGAAAAAAATGCTGTGCACACACCCTGCACTGCAGCAGCCCAGGCTGTCTGGGTTCTGATGAGACAGAGCCACCTGCGCAGTCCACAGGGACAAGGTTGGAAATCTCTTCCTGATGATGGCTGGTGGAATTCTTCAGCTAGATCTTCTCACAGAACCAGCAAAATATGTAGTTAAAACAACACTAATGGCAGGAAGAAAAAGAAAAAGGAAGCGTTGCTCAGTGTGCAACAGAGGCAAGACACAGACCCAGCAGTGCTGAGAATGATCCAATGGAGCATGCTTGTGATCTCTGTCCTGCGGGTGAGGAGGGGTGAGGCTGGGGAGGGAGAGATTAGCCATGCATGCTGTGGAGCTTGCAGTGGAACTGGCAAAGGCTGAGTGGCTCCAGAGCCACCTGGTTGCCAGCATGAAAGACACGAAACTCCATACCTTCTTTTCTCCCCCATCCCAGCACACATCAATCCACAGGGAGCCTCAGCCATGGGCTCCCAGCCCCATTCCACACTTCTGTGTTCCTTGCTCAGACCTTCTTGGCATCAGGGGTTTTCTAGGAGTGATAGAGTTCTGTGCATCTGCAGGTAGCCAGGGCTGGGGTTTCTCTCCAGCTGCACCTTGGTTTAAACTACTGTGAGGCCTGTGTGAGGCTGCACCCTGGGGAAGGATGGTCTCCAGAGGCAGCACCTCCTAGGATCCTTTCTATATCTCCTGGGATTCCGATATCATTTCCCCTTCTGGATTTCTGATCCCACTGGACACTCTCCACACTGAGATTAGCAAGGGTGACTTATAGATTCTTTTCAGACACCCATCCTGGACTTCAATGCTACCGACAGTGTGTTTAATTTTCCCCTCTCAGACCGGAAAGCCCTGTCAGGCACACATGATGGAAATGAAACCCACCATTACACAAGCCTGGGAAGTAACTCAACAGACCACGAATGTTTGGTTTTTGTTTTTTGTTTTTTCTTTTTTCTTTTTAAGGAGAAAATACAATTAGGCAGATTTTGATTACATATGAGAGCCTAAAATGCTCCAGAAGTCTCTCTCTCCCTTTTTAATATATAAGCAAATGAGGCCCCCATGCACCTGGCATAGAGCAGGGAGATTCCCCAGAATCTTAATCCAGCCCTTGAAGGTCAATACTGAGACAGACTGAAGATTGGGATTCTAATGGTGTCGACTAGCTGCTTTCCAAATTTCAGATGGAAATAGTTGACCTTCTCTTAGACTCAAGGAAGTTGCAGAGAGGGTGCCGTTTACTCGGCAGACTTCCTTTTTAAAAGGCTGCTTTATGGGCAAGAGATGTACCTTTGTCTATCTATCATGCACAGTGTTCTGAGCTCTATCCTCAATGCTCCTGGGATAGTTTGAATGAGAATGGTCTCCATAGGCCCATATATTTGAATGCTTTGTCACCAGGGGGTGGCACTGTTTGAAAAGATTAGGAAGTGTGGCCTTGTTGGAGGCATGTGTCACTGGGAGTGGGCTTTGAGGTTTCAAAAGCCTATGCCAAGCCCAGAGTCTCTCTCTCTCTCTGTCTATGGATTAGGATGATCTCTCAGCTACTGCTCCAGCACCTACCTGCATGCTGCCATCCTTTCTGCTTTGATAGTGGACTAAACCTTTGAAACTGTAAGCAAGACCCCAATTAAACGCTTCCTCTTCTAATAGTTGCCTTGGTCATGGTGTGCCTTCACAACAATAGAACAGTCAGTAAGACACTAGGATGTGGTAGCACACATCTGTAATCCCAGCATTCATGAAGTAAAGACAGAAGAATCAGAAGTTCAAGGTCATCCTTAGCCACATAGGGAGTTTGAAGCCAGCCTGGGCTACATAAAAACCAGTCTCAAAAAAGCAAAACAAAAACAATATAAACAAAAAGGCTACTTTTGGCACCCCAATTTGAGAACAAAGTGGTAATTTACACAGAAAGACTTGTGAACATGCCTGATTTTTCCCCCCATTCAGCTTCTACTTCCACCAAGGATCAAAGAAATTGAATAACTCCCAACTACTCTCCCAGCCCATCCCCAGCCCTAGAAACCAAGGCCAGTTTAGTCCCAAATGCTGGAGTTTGAGCTTACTCAAGACACAGTTGCTCTGGACCTAGACTTTAGGAGTGATGGTAGCTCCTCTTCCATGGCCTCACTCTGCCTGACTCCTTCCCTCCGGCCACCCAGAGAACACATTGCAGAGGACTCCAGACACGAGTGACAGGGAATTCCAGCAGCCAGGAAGCCTGCCAGGAGATGTCAAGTCCTTGGTTGCAGGGCCCACCACACGGCCTCACAAGAAGATGGAGAAAGAGGGGACCGCAGTCAAAAAGAGATCCGAGAAATGGCAGAATGGCCGACATTGTGGCTTATGCACAGACAGCTGGGGACAAGGGTACATCAACCTTGGTCTCTTCTGATCCGCTTAGCTGAATCCAATAAGTCCTTGGGGACCATGCTCGCCAGGATGTCTCCTCCAAAGGATGCAGCAAAAAGACTACGCCCTTGACTCTCAAAGAAACAGTGGTTACTTGGGAGCCAGACATCCCCAGCTCACATTCTGGGTGAGCAATTATACAACTTTACAATTTGTACAGCAAGCTCTGCCCCAGGTCCCTTGGCTTCTCACAAGAGGATGAAGGGGTAGTGATACCCACTTTGGGGATGAGGAAACTCCAGTGTACAAGGGACACACTACTTTCCTCCAACATGGGATGCTTTGCCTGCTACGGCATGCCAAAACAGACCTTTTGACCAAAGTCACCTCCAGCCCCGTTTCTGTTGTCATAAGATGATCTATAGTTTCCAGAACATATTTTAATGTTTACAAGACTGGTTGATTTAAACTCTCTGGGAGCCAGCTCCAAACATCAGAAACAGCACTTTCATAACATAGGAAGAGGGGAGGGGGGGGGGGGGAGCAGCTTACATTTTATAGAAGGGTTTTTTTTTTTTTTTTTGGTGTGGTTTCTTTTTTCCTGCAGCCAAGCATAGAAAGTTGAAGGAATCCGTTAACATATTGATTGCTTTGAGCACCATTTTAAATTAGCTTTCCGTTCCCCTCCATATGCTTTTCCATTAAATTTAAATAAATTAAAGTTCATTTCTCCGGAAGAGACATGCTAGGGCATCCTCGGGATCTGAGATGAATTTATCAGCCTGGTCTGCACTGTCAGAAATGCAACAGTAGCACATGCTGCAGGGCAGGGAGCTGCAGGAACGACACACTGCGCCACCGGGTTCCCCCCACCCCCCGCCTGAACCCCAGGCCTGTGATAGCCGTACCATCAACCCCCTGAACACAGTCAAACACAGTTCCTCTCCTGACTCATCGTGTTGTGTGTGGGAAACAAACCCAGCTTGGAAAAGCTCTGTGAAATCTGTCTTTGCTAAGACTGGGGTGAGCTGGCTTCCAGCTGGATGATGTCTGATTTGTTCAGATCGTCCGCCCCGTCGCTCCATGGTTTCCCAGTGAGAACTACATATGTTCTCCCGACTGGCTTACCAACAGGACACCAATCAGTCTGTTAGGAGACAAAAGGCCACTTTGCCCTAGTGTCCCTGTGTTCTCTGAACAGAATGGACCCTCATTTTTCACAGAATACTCTGGAACACAGACACAATCTCTGGGTGACCTCAGTTGGACTACTTGGGGTCCAGAATTCAGGAAGCAAGAACTGAAAGGTGTCAACAAGTACAGGCTGACACTTCTGCGCATCTCTGCGACGGACTTTGAGGAGCAAGGCCCCTAGAGGGGGTCTGACAAGGAGGAAAGACTTTAGAGCCCTGGGAGAAAAGCATCAAAACAGAAGAAACTGACTGACGGCTACACTGACATGGTGACCCAGGTAGACCAGAATAGAACAAGGTCCACTTAAAGGCAGTCCTTCACCCCCCCAACCCCCACAACCCCCACCCGGCTGCCCCCAAGTAGCCCCAGCCACAGTTCTGAAACACTGGAAGAAGAGAATGCTCAAGAAGAACTGCCTTTTGACTAGGAGACAGCACCCCACCACGACCCAGGAAACTATTTCCCTCCCACCAAATCGCCATCCTCCAAGAAGAGTTAAGAAAAGCATGAAATAAAGATTTGAGCCCTGCAGCAGCCAGGCTGGACTCCAGAGACCGGGGCTGAGCAGAAGTCAGCTCTCCCAAGGGCCTGACTGCGGCCTGGGAAACACCCGCTGGCAGTGGTCATCTAGAAGGGGGAAGCATAGCACAGGAAGCAGGGACCCCACGGCTGTGGTTGCACATGGAAACTCCACCCCCTCTGCGGCAGCCCCTAGAAGGGATGAATGGATAGAAAGATCCTGGGAACACAAGCTCTCCTGTTAGACCAGGATGCAGATGCCCAGAGCGTCGAGATTTGTGGTTTTGCTGAAAATGTGATGCATTTTCACCAGGAGGGGGAATTTTTTTTTTTCCAGATATACCCAAAATAGTGCTTGGGTTCATTGGCAGTGTAGCTGCAGCTAGTATGTGCAAGTTTCCTAAATATGTAGTCTGTACGTCTAATGTTTCATTCTTTGGATTCCTACCTAATGGAGGAGTACGTTTGGAAAATGAAAGGAGATCCTCCCTCCTCCCAGTCCCCCCCCCCCCCGCCCACCTCTAGTCTTGCTGAATGGGGGGTATTGTGGGAAATCCAGAGACCCCTGAGTCTATGGGCCCTGTGCATGGGTCATATTGTTGGGATGGAAGGACAGAAGGGGGAGGGAGAGATTGAAAAAGAAAGGGAGAAGAGAGAGAGAGAGGAAGAGGGAGGGAGAGAAGGAGGGAGAGGGAGAGAGGAAGTGGGGGGGGGGAGACTGAGTTTACAGACAATCAGGAAAAACAAAGGTATTTCCTGGGCTGGGGAGATCACTCAGTGGGTAAAACAGCTTCTGCCTAAGTATGAGGACCTGAGTTCGGATCCCCAGCACCCACATAAAAGTTTGGCAAGGCAGTGTGTATCTGTAACCCCAGCATGGGGAGCAGAGGCAGATATGGATCCCTGTGGCTCACTGGCCAGTCAGTCTATGGAAATGGTAAGCTCCCAATTTAGTGAGAGACTCTGCCTCAAAAATAAGGTGGGGTAGCCAGACAGTGGTGGTGCACGCCTTTAATCCCAGCATTCAAGAGGCAGAGGCAGGTGGTTCTCTGTGAGTCTGAGGCAAGCCTGGTCTACAAAATCAGTTCCAGGACAGCCAGGGCTGTTACACAGAGAAACCCTGTCTAAAAAAAAAAAAAAAAAAAAAAAAAAGGAGGGGCATGATTGAAGAAAACACCCAAGATTGACCTCTGGCCTCCACATAGGCACACAGGAGTGAGTACCCCTCATACACACGTATATGTATACATGTATAACCCATATACATTCCCCTCTCCAAGTTACTTAAACCTTAGACCTAACACAACATCTAACATTAATCTTCTCTGTGTACTTTATAGACTGAATATAGTCCACTGTGTAGAGGAGCTACTCTATAATTGATGCATCTTCTTCTCTTTGAACCTTTAGGTCATGTCTTTTTCTCTGTATTCTATTATATTATCAAACACACTATTCTAATGTTAATGAACATTTTTGCAGATGTGAATCTTGCCTCCATTTGCTGAGTCTCCTTAGCACACAGTTTCATGTGGGGAAGGAAGGAATTGGTTATACTGGATGAATCTTTATGGTTCTTGCTCTGTATCATTATTTTGCTTCACACATCCTCCCTGGTGATGATGCCACTGGCTTTGGTGAGTGTGTCCTTCCCACTCTAACCCCAGGGCTTCAAGGTCAAATGGGACAACGGGACAAAGTAATAGGTTCTTTGATAGTACAGAATGATGATATCCCAAGCTTAATTGCTTTATCTACTAGCAATTTGTCTTTTCTCATGATTGACTTTTGCCATATCTTTACTTTGCTATCATTGCAGTCTTGGTGTTTAAAAACACTGAAACTCTTTAGCTATCAGAGCTACTCATTATTTTCAGTTGTATTTTAAAAATCCTGTTACCTTCCGTTGTAGTGTGAACATTCCTCCAATATGCTCTCTATTAAATTCTCCTGGTGTTGCTGTCATTTAGGAGTCTGGAGACTTCCCACACTCAACCCAGCCACTCCTGCTGTTGCTCCCATTACTTGTAAGTTGAATAATTCCCACACAGATCTGATGGATTACTCTGGTTTTACCACTAGTTTATCTAAAATTAACTTTTTTCTATTTCATGCTTTAATCCATCTGGAGTTTCTTGGGCATGTGGTGTTGTGCAGACACAATTTAATCTTTTCTAAAGGTTTATTTATTTTTATTTATGTGTATGTGTGTGCCTGTGTTAGTTTGTGTGCACCACGTGAGTGCAGATGCTCACAGAGGCCAGAAGATGGTGTTGGATACCCTGGAACTGGAGTTACAGGGGTTTGTGAGTCACATGATGTGGGTGTCAGGAACCAAACCCAGGTCCCCCGAGAAAGAGCAGTAAACATTCTTAACTACTGAAGCACCTCTCCAGCCTCCTAACCTAATCTTTTATTCTGAATGGTTATCCTATCATCCAACACAGCGTTTAAACACACCTTCCGTCATACTATTTGGAAAGTGGACCCAATTATATGCTGGCATTGCAGGCCTGCTCTGGGCTATCCCCTTCTGCCCTTCTCTGTGAGGAGCTAGTGCTCAGCTTTCAACAGCTTTGTTTTAACAATATGCTTTGGGGTTTATTTCATCCCCCACCATCCTCTCTCCCTATTCCTCACCCTGTAGCTCTTCATTCTGAGAACGTTCTTTGAAAATCTTGCCAAGACCTTTTTTCACATGAGACTTCAAAGCGTATTGATTTTAAAACATCTTTTGATTGGAATTGTATTTAATCTATGCATTAACTTGGGGAGGATAGACAGCTATTTAATATTTTATCTTACTGACTAAGAAAGGAGCCTGTCTGTCAGCAGTCTGATACCTGCTCCCCTTTGTAAAACAGCTAGATGACTGAGTGTGAAGGGCTGCATTTTCCACCTCTGTCCGGGGGAAGAATTTCAGGCAACCCTGCTGACCAGGAGAGGACAGATGCTGGGGAAATAAGAAGGCTCTGCTCTTTCTCAGACCATGCTCCTCAGCATTGCCTACAGCTTGGTTTCTTTCCCGTCCTTCACGGACAGTTGAGTTTGATGTCACTGTCCCTGTCCACCACCACCCCACGACCCACCCATGCCATCTTAGTAGGAGCTCTGCTCACCTGCCATGTTGGTCACATTCTGTCACTCAAGGCAGCTGTATCTGCTACCATCCACCTCCACCCTATTATGATCTGGAGGTGGCAGATCTCTTATTGGGGCAGGATTGCTGTGGGGAAGCCTTTGGGAGGAAAGGTTGCTGGGAGGTCCTAGGGTAATGAGGCACTCCTTAGAAAGGACCATGGAACCCTAAACTCCCTGGCTTCCCGTTTTTTTTCAGTGTAAATCCTTGTACCCTCTGCATCTTGATGTCCTCTACCATGATACCCTCAGCAGAGGAAATACCACATCACTTTAAACAATTGACACTCATGTGGGCAACCCACATGGATGGCCTGGCACAAAACTCCTTACTCCTCTGATCTCTGGTCTTTAATCTCTAATTAACTCCAATCTGCACATCACCTCCAACACAAGTTCACATGCCCTCCAATCTTTCAGCCCACTGGTTCACCTGACCTGACTCCAGCTCCTCTATGCCTCCATGGAACCCCTAGAATTTTTGGCCCCATCACTGCCTCACTATCCAAGGGCTCCCCTCATGTTCGCTGTCCTCTTTACTCACATCGTATTTTCCCAGCATTTCTGTCTATCGAATGCTGCCCCTGACACAGAGGCAACCTCTTGTCCCTTCAATGTCCATACCTATTGATTCCTGTGGTCAGGACCTCCAACCAGGGCTACAGTCTGATAATATTGGACCCCTTTGCTTCCTGTAGATGAAAGTGTGTTTTCTCAGATGTCCTGTGCTGAAGCTGTAACCCATAGTGTGGATATAATTAGTTATGGCTTTAGGAGATAATTCAGGTTTGATAAGATTGTGAGAGTGAAGTCCTAATTTGGCAGAATTGACAGCATTATGAGAAAAAAAAGTGAGAAGAACGTCCCATCCCAAGTGAGTGCTCATGAAAGACACTGTGAGGATGAAGCTCAATGGTGGTTTTCTGTAAGCCAGAGAGTCCCCACCAGGAACCAAGTGGTCCAGCACCTTGATATTAGTCTTCTGGCCCCAGAATTATGATAAATGGATTTCTGTTGTTTAAACCTCCTGGTATGGAATGTTGTTATGGAAGCCCAACCTAACGAAGGCACACGACAGTGAAAAATATTTGGAAGATATTTTATGACTACATTATTGTAAATATATTAACTTTATAATATTAAAACATTTTCTTCAACTTGAAAGTCATTACATTTTCAAATAAATAAGTAAATAAAATTATGTTCATTGGCCCTAAAAAAATATATCTCTTGTCCCTGGTTAGTGCACCTATCAAGACTGATAGAGAAATACATGCTGCCTCCAATGCTTAGCTGAGAACTTGCTCAGGCTGCCATGGCGCTCCTGGATTTGCAGCCATTGCTCCAGACAACACTCAACCAAGGGTGCGTGGGATTGCTGAACGACTGCCCCAGCTTCCACATCCTGTGAATAGGACCACTGCCACACGTGTGCAGTATTAGCTTCCTAAAGTTCCAGGCTGCCTAAGCTCCAGTTACCAATATTGGCAGCTACTGTGAGCATACCTTAGACTGGCTTTCTTCACATCCTGCCCACCCCTACCTACCCAAGTTTCTTGATCAATAAGCTGCCTATATTCAAATCCTTGTCTTTATCTCTATTTTTTTTGTTTTGTTTGTTTGTTTGGCTTTGTTGAGATAGGGTTTCTCTGTGTGTAGCCAAAGCTGTCCTGGAACTCACTCTGAAGACCAGGCTGGCCTCAAACTCACAGAGATCTGCCTGCCTCTGCCTCTCAAGTGCTGGGATTAAAGTGCATGCACCACCCCCTGGCATTGTTGCTTCTTGTTAAATGCAGATAAAGTGAAGCACTTCCCTCAGAGCTTCTGTAGAGGCTCTCTTTGCTAGCTTCCACCTCACAGAGGTGGCTAGAGCGGCTAGAAAGTCGACTCTCTCCCTCTTCACAGACTGGATTCTCTGACGGAGCCAGTACATGCATGCTGTCTGCAAGGGCTGCGCTCTGTGCCTGGCCACGTCTGTTCCCATCTATTCAATGGCACATGTACTCAAAATCTCATGTAATAGCCCAAACCTGTTTATGCCAGCTTTATGTGTAATTGTGATTGTGCAGCTCCATTAGACACAATTCAAGCCAAGGAAATAGTTGGGTGCAGAGGGAGCCGCTGCTTCTAGGGAAACCAACTTAACATACCTGGGAAAGACAAATTGCTGCAAATGCTATTCATCAAATCAGCGTGGGTTGCCATCTGTAATAGATTGGAGAAATGACTAAAACCTGAGCCATGTCACTTTATAAGTATTTTAATCCTCTTTCCCCTGAAAGGTAAAGTGGAACTGGAAGTGGCAGATTGTGCCCTGGGGGTTAGGGCAAGCACAGATGTCCTCTGCTGTTTCAAATCCATCGCTCCCTCCCTGAGATCTGGGGCATCTGGTTCAGGGGAGGGGGCCTCTCACACCTGTGTCGTTGTCTAGCTCTAATCCCACCCACTCTTCACCAGCTTGAAGAATTATCAACTCCTTCCTAGTAAAAAACCAATTGGACAAACGATCATCAAAATCTCTCGTTAGGCCATAACTGTAGCGTTTACTCTCTCCAGCGGATCACCACTGTCCCTCCAAGCAAAAGAGAGATGGGACGGAGGGAGGAGACCATCTCAGGGCAGCCACATATCCATAGCAAAGTATCCTTGGTTACATGGCTAAAAAGCAACAAAGCTGATCCCTTATGGAGGTCAGGGGCCCAGTGAGGTCAGGTTCTAGTGAGGGATCCTTTCCAGACTGTAGACAGCTAACTCCTCCCATGGGGAGAAGAAGGTGAGAATACTCGTAAGTCCCTATATAAAGGACATTGATCCCTCGAGGGTTTATCTTGGGGAGACAAACATTCATCCATGAAACAAGGTTACAGACCACATTCTGCCCCAACTTGATGTCACCCCACCCTCATCAGGAGCTCCTCTACCTCCCGTCTCCATGGAGTGTCCCCTGCACTGCCTCTGCTCTTCTGGCCCCTGACAGCACAGCACATGCTGTCCATGCAGTGTTCTCAGCTCAGCTTCCCATGGTGCCAGCACCCAGCTGGCAAGGTCAAGCGTTGGCAAGGTCAAGCATGCACAGCACGTGCTGCGTGAGTATCTCTGGACAAGCCAGCAAGTGAATAAGGAGAATCCTTTCAGGCTCATGACGTTCATGGCCCCCTGATCTTCATGGATTTCATTTCAGGGATTGGTCTTTTTCCTGACCTTCCTAATAAGGGTCTCACCGTAGACCTTAAGCCAGGACTACCTGGAAGCCTTGGGGTCTGTGGACACCAGGAAGAAGGGGATAAGGAAGTGGTCCCCAGCTCTCAACATCCCTGTGTCATCTGCCTTCAATCCCTGGGGTGATGCCCAATTTTTCCTGAAAGAGGGATGACCAGGATGCAGGATGTAAGGGCTAGCAGTGGCCTCTGGAAGGGCTAAAATAGGCCTGCGAGTCACCTAGCCTCAAATCCAAGCCAAGATACATTTTGCTCTTGAAGACGGAAGGAGGACTTGGCAATCTGAGGCCAACCCCAGCTTCAGAGACAGCCACGGACCAACCTGGGATTCATATTCATCTTTAGCAAGGCTGTGTTGAGTTGGTGCCATTCCTGGCAACCTGACAGCTAGGAGGCATCATTCCCATCGCAGCTGGAAGTGTCCACCCACAGTGGTCAACACCTCCTCCCCACCCACAGTGGTCAATACCTCCTCCCTACCGTTCTCTCCCTCAGCTCTAGTGGGGTCCCAGATGGCCTCTCCTGCCACCTGCTGACTGTCCCTGGGGGCTCCTTCATTGCTTATCAGTTTCTTTGAGAGCTGAGCTCCATAAGGGCAAAGGTTGCTATGTTAAGGACTGGCTGTGGTGCCCAGATCAATGGTAGTCATCATGGAGTGAGGATATTTGAGGACTGCACAGGATGTCATCCTTACTTTCAAGTGATAACATTAAGAGGTGACCAGGTCCTGAGGGTGGGGCTCTCCTAAGCAGAATGAGCACCTTTATCAAAGGAACTTAACAGTGCCCTCCCACCTTTCCCAGACCGATAGAATGACTCAGTCGTCTGACTTTACCTTGCTAGCCCTGACTTCCACCATGCAGGCTCAAGAACTGTGAGAAGGGTACTCTAGCATTTATAAACTTTAACAGTTTATTGTAAGCCCCTGGGGGTGACAGTGGCTAGGCCCTGCCCCCAGACTGCTGTTTTCAGCCCCTGAAGATGAAGATGACTAAACTCTACCCTACAGAGATTAAAAAAAAAAAAAAAAAAAAAAAAAAAGGCCAAGATCAGGCCTCAGAATTCCACCAATCCCCGAGCTTGCCCCATGATCAGGTTATAAAGTCCCATCAATCCCAGGCCACCCTGGGAAGCTCCACCCCCCCCCTCAAGAAACCCTGTATAAAGCCTGCCTCCTGCTTAGTTCTTTGCTGCCTCTCTCTTGAGCAGAGACAGCCACCCTCTTGTGTCTTTCCCAACAAATCTATGAGGTTTGTGATAAGAAAATATAACCTCCAGTAGCGGGTAACTCTGCAGATGCAATAAATCAGATCAGGCTGAATTAATAAGTCTATGTTTAATAAATAAATAGAACAAAGCAACTCCTGGGTGACTCTGGGAAAGACAGGAGAGAAAATCACGTGGTGGGTCTGGCGACCAGGTCTTAAATACCCTGTAGGCCTGGTCTTGATCAGCCCCAGGGGAGGAGCTGACTCTTGGGGGGCTTTCTGAGGGGCAGGTTCTGGAAGGGGAGGAGTGAGACCAGAGAGGAGATTCCCAACAGTTTGCTTCCCAATAAATGTGTGAGGTTTGTTGTGCGGTGTGACTTTATGGTATTCTTTGGCTCTTGACTGCCAGGATACCTTTCCCCTCAGAGCTGTAACACTTAGACTTATGACACCTTACTATGGCAGCCTGAATGGGCTACAGTATCACATTGCCTGTTTCAATCTTCCTACAGAGCCCCAGAACCTTGCATCATGCCTGGCAATAAGGTGGTACTCCCGCAGCATGTGGCTCAAAGATACATGTACTCTGTAACAGCCAGAGTCCTGACCCTCTGTGTGATGGCTCCTCCCACAGGCCAGAGAAACCTGCCTCTTACTTATCCTTTGAGCCATGTAGTGAAGCATCTGGAAGCCTTGAGTTTTGAACCAAATACACGGCACATTTGGAGCCTGCCTTGTGGAGTCCACTTTGAAAATTTCCCAACCCTGTCATAAAAATTAAAAATTCATCCAACGAAAAAAAGCTAAAGGCAAGTGTAACTAACAGAGGAAGTTTGGCTCCGTTATAGCATGGCAATGAGGAACAGGCTAGTGTGTTGCTGTAATGTGCTCCCATGGCATGTTCCCACAGGGTGCTCCCATGGCATGTTCCCACAGGGTGCTCCCACAGGTTGATCCCACAACACCAGTATGGGAGAAAGAGAATTTGCCTGCTGGAGCCTCATGCCTGAAACTCATTGTGTTTATTTCTGCTCTTCTGCTAGGTAATGGTTCGGGTGGGGCTCCCAGTTCCTCTTCTAGCCGAAGGAGATGCTTGCAATGAAGTGTGCCTGGGGAGCAGTTCCTCAGCTCTCATCTTCATCCCGGCTTCATCTCTGTCTCCAAATGCTGCCTGGCTGGAGCCACTTAGAAAGGTATACCTCCTTGGCTGAGCTGGAGAAAGCATCACAGACCCGGAAGGTGGTGAGTATACACATCAGCTTTGGGTGGTTTTTAATTTCCATACCAGAGTGGATATCAAGATGGTGCACTCATTTTGCACAGCAGCAGTGGTCCTGCAGCCCGGGGGTCCTTTGATTCTTGCCCATCATGTTATCCAAACAGTTTTATGGTTCTACCCTAAGAATGTGTTCATCGTTGAACAAGACTCTGAGTGTACATACTGGGCTGTTCTACATACAACAAGTCACAGGAGAGTCGACCTGCAAACCCAGAGTTCTCCTATCCTTGGAAGTTTCGCTCCTGGCAACAGAAGGACCCTGCTGGCCATGCTTCTCCTTCCCTGGAATGGTGTCATGCTGAGTATAGTACTCTTCTTTGACTGTATTGTTATTTTGTTCTCACTGCTTTGCTGACAGAAGCAATGTAAGGGAGAAGGGGTTCCTTTCTGTCACTGTGAGAAAATGCCGTGGCCAAAAGCAACTTAAATAAAAGTTTGCTCTGGCTTATGGATCCAGAGGGGGAGTCTATTACGGCAGAGAGGGCATGGCATGGCATCAGGGCCAGGAAGCTGGCTAACCACATTTCCACCCTTACACAGGAAGCCGAGAAAGTGAACAGGAAGCAGGCCAAGGCTATGAATCAGCAATGTCTGCCCCCGGTGTTACACTTCATCCAGCAAGACTTCACCTCCCAAGTGTTTCATAACATGAGTACTGCCAACTGGAGATCAAGTGTTCAAATACATGAACCCATGGGAGACATTTCCAATCCAAACCATTGGAAGGTCTGTCAGTTTTGCATCACATTTGAGGATACTGTCCATCATCACAGAGAAGGTAGAAGCAGCCGGAGCAGTTTTCAGCTATGGTGGCAGGGACATGAGACTGCTTGCTCACCTCTGTGCAGATCAGGAAGCAGAGAAAGGTACATGCCAATGCCAAGCTGACTCTCTCCCTTCTCCTTTATAATCAGTCTGGACTCTAGCCTATGGGATGGTGCTGCCCACATTCACAGCAGGTCATAAGCCTTTAGATAATCTCCTCTGAAAATGCCCTCATAGACACACCAAGGATGTGCCTTATGAATGCCCTAGGCATTTGCTAATCTGATCAGGTTGACAATCAAAATTAATTCCCACAAGCCCAGTTCTTGTGAAACTGACACTCAAAAATCATCAGTTTAAACCATAAGCTTCTACTCATGGTCCCTAAAGTCTCATGTTTATCTCATAATACAAAGAGTCCCCAAAGTTGTAATAGTTCTGACATTGTTCAAAATCCCCACAGTCCAAAATCTCCTTTTGCAAGTCAAGGTAATCTCTTCACTGCGAGCCCTATAAAAAAAATTGGCACCTAGAAAACATTTCCATTTAAAAGGAAGGGATAGAGACTCAGAATGGAAAGATGAGACTAAAACCCAGCAGAGAAATCACCAAATCCTGCAGCCCCATGGCTGGCATCTGACTCTCTTGGGGATACCATCTGGACTCCAGAGGTTTTGATCAGACCCATCCCTCCAGCTCTGTTCGCTGTGGGGCCTATGGTCTCTCTATTGGGCCAGTTTCCCTTGGGGTACCTGTAGCTTGCCTTGACAAAGCAGCCCATATTTCTGGCCCTTCCAGTGTCCTCAGGTTTCCATGACAATGGAGACTTTACCTTTGCAACTTCACACAATGGCTGCTTGGGGCTTCCTTGGGAGGGACCAGACCCTGTTTCCCATGGATTGGCCTTGATGGCTTTCTGGAACCTTGGTGCAAGCCTCCATGACCTTATTCTTATACATTACATGTTTGCAAAACCAGACCCATATGTGCCGGGGACCAGCCTCAGCAGTTTCAAAGGTCTCGAAGGGCAGGGATGTCTGGCAGATGCAAGAAAAGACTGGGACACAGGAGTTGGTGCAAGCTGACGAGTCTTGTCAGATCTGGAGATGTGCAGTCTCTGCCTTCTCCCGATCTGACTCAACCCCAGTGTTTTTTTGTAATAATACAAGGAAATAGGAGATGAGAAAATTCAACAGGCGACTGGGTTCTTCACAATAGTTTCAAAAGTTCTTTTTGTAAATCAGCAAAGTGTACCCGTGCCCCTTGATTGCACATAGAAGTTCCCAGGAAGAAAGCCAAAGCATACCAGCTTATTCTTTTGTAGGTTAATAATTATCAGAACATCTGAATAATCACCCCAGAGGCCATCTACTTGCAGTTCCTCAGAAAGCATAGAAATACAAGCAATGGTTTAAAGTACCAGACTGCCAGACTCCTCTCAGCCTAAGTCCTTCTTCATCTCTCTGTAATTGTCAAGTTGTCTTCTAACTAGTTCCGGACAACTCTTGTCTTCTATCCCATCTGTATGTCACTCCATCTACAGTTTTCTGCCACTAGCTTTCTGGGGTTTTCCCATGACCTGCACAACAGCTTTAACTCCTGCCATTGTCACAATATCAGTATCATTTCTAATGTCATGGAAGCCACCGCAGGAGAGAGAAAGAAAGCCATAAAGAACAGACAGAGTAGGAGGATCACAAGACCCAGTAACAGTTGGATGGGTGAGAACATGACATGCATACGCCATAAAGTCTGCCCTCGGGACACAAGGGCTGTTTTCTCCCTGGCCCGCCCACAGAAGGCAGGCTTAGTAGAATACACGGTGGGGCAGGCCCGGAGGGACTGATGTCTTCATTCTCGGGTACCTCCAGCACAGGTTCCACTGCCAACACGTGAGGATTTTCCTAGGCTGTCTCCGGCACATGTGATTGACACCAAGTTCAGCTGCCGGCTCACGATGTAGCCTGGTCCATCTGTACCACCCCTGGAGCAATCTCTCTGTGTCTCCTTGGAGGAACATGAGAACACATTCTCTGGGCAGTTTTAGTACAGTTCTTACAGCTGGGATGTTCTCAGGTGGGGGGTTCTGTCCTTTTAAATAGACTTCTCCTTTTACAAGCTGGAGTCTGCAGTGGGTGGAGTCTTGTCCTCAAGGCACCTGTCCTGTTGTCCTAGTAGAAACTGTTTGCCTTCAGTGGTTTCAGTCTCTTTGGACAGTCCCTTTGTCAAAAACTGATTGTCTACACTCTCGCGATGTTCATACTGCTTTCCTCATTAAACGGCACTTTTTCTTTCTTTTTCTGAGACAGTGTCTCTGTGTAGCCCTGGCTGTCTTGAATTCATTATGTAGACCAAGCTGGCCTCGAACTCATAGAGATTCATTACTGCTGCCTGGAATTAAGGATGTGTGCCACCACACATGACTTTTTTGTTGTTGTTTGTTTGTTTTGGAAGGTTTGTTTTGTTATTTTGAGACAGGGTTCTCTGTGCAGCCCTGGCGATCCTGGAACTTGCTCTGTAGAACTCAGAGATCTGCCTGCCTCTGCCTCCCCAAGTGCTGGGATTAAAGGCATGTGCCACCACTGCCTGGCAATTAAGCTGCACTTTTAATATCTTCCTGCTTTGAATTCTCACTACAAACCTGGGTAAATGCAATGAGCATTAGCCATTCCATGCCCTGAATATTGTGCTGTCTTGAAATTTCTCCTACCAAACAAATGAGTTTCTGGTAGAGATACTCAGAGTTATGCCCCATTAAAGCTGCAGGCATGGGTTGATCCAATCAAGCTGACAATCCACCTTAACCACCACACTCATCCTTGAGCCTGGTATTCTCAGACCCAGGAAGCACAGAGTCTGAGATATGAGGGAATAGTGTCTGCTCACTAGCTCTGAGGGTTCTTGGTAAGAAGAATCTGTACTTTCATTCAGAAGAGAGGCAGACACCCAGAGCTGGCATGTGTCTCCATGGCAGTAGTCCAAGGAGCATAGTATATAGATAAGCCTGATCCCAACCTACAGCCTGGTCCCTGGATCAAAGAGCCAGGACAACTAGGATAGCTCTGCTGAGTGAAGCTGCCTCTAAAGACTGTTTGAAGTTATGGAGGTTTGAAGTGGTTTGTTATGCAGCATTATCATGGCTATAGCTAGCTGATACAACCTCCACCCTCATACAAAGTCTATGCATACACTCAGATCACACACAACCATCACAGGAACATTCACACTCTGAAAACACACAAACAATCCACTCCATCAGAGAAACTCACTGGTGGACCACTAATCTCTTTCTCTCCATCCCCATCCCCATACTTACCGCCCGCTCCAACACACACACATGCACACACATATACCTGTGTAGTGAACTCATCTCACCTTGGAAGTCACGGTTGTTCCCACACCAGCCTGCGGTCCTGTTCCTTAAGATGTTGTCAGAGCCACATTCTGGACACTCTCTGTCTTCATTCTGAATCTCAGTGCAGCTCAGAGCTCCAAACCTTTTATCTCATCAAGTTGTTATCACATCCTTTTTGCCAAGAAAGTGTTGCTTTTGAAGTCCCGGCAGCTTGTTATTTTTCTCTTTCTACCCCAGTCACTGAACACCTGTCAGACTTGTTCATCCCATTCTCCCGAGGGGAGAAATTAGAGCTGGGATGCATGCAGACGGATTCTCGGGATACACATCTTTCATGTCCTTGCTGTTGGTGGTCCGTCTGATGGCCCTGCTTCTTGACTGTCAACACACTGCTCTGGCAAAGAGCTGAAGACTGATCTGTCCTTTTAACTGAGGAGAATAGGTGGCCCCCGTCGGGTGGCAGACTACGAAGGAAATAAACTGCTGTGAAACGCCTGGCCCTCCCTTGTTTCAGAGCCTGAGAGGAAGCTAGGGGCCTCTATAAACTGCTGCCAATGAGTGGACCCCCAAAACATATGACCCTACAGCTCAGGAATATGGAAGCAGGGGTTTGAGAAAGCCTGCTGGCCCTCCCCATCCTCTGCTAAGAAGGATTCTACGCTGTCTGCACAGTGACTTCATTTGGGTCCTTTTCTAGGAAGGGACACATAGGAGGAAATAGACCATGACCATAGTGTGGTGAGGACTGTCACCTCTGCCACATTTAAGGGACAGCACAGGCAGGTAGCCGTATGTCCTCGTCCCAGGGAGTGTGCTGGTCAGTGAGGGATGTATATGTGTCGATGGCAGATAATCTTTAACTTAAGTCCCAAGAGAGAGTAGAGATTTCCAGATGAAGGTAAGAGGCACTGGGGATGGGAAATGACACATTCAAACAACATGGGTCATGTGAGAGGCTGAAGTGTTTAGGGATCTTCAAGAACTCCAGCGACCCCTGAGCCAGGAGAGCTAGGAGAAGGAACCAGGATAGGTAGGAGAAGGTACCAGGACAGGTAGGAGAAGGAACCAGGATAGGTAGGAGAAGGTACCAGGACAGGTAGGAGAAGGTATCAGGATAGGTAGGAGAAGGTATCAGGAGAGCTAGGAGAAGGTACCAGGACAGATAGGAGAAGGTACCAGGATAGCTAGGGGAGGACTTTAGGAAAGTCAGGGGAGGACTCCAGGATAGCTAGGGGAGGACTTTAGGAAAGCCAGGGGAGGACTCCAGGATAGCTAGGGGAAGGGTCCAAGATAGCTAGAGGAGGGCTCCAGGATAGCTAGGGGAGGACTCCAGGATAGCTAGGGAGGACTCTAGGAAAGCTAGGGGAGGACTTCAGGACAGCTAGGGGAGGACTCCAAGATAGCTAGGGGAGGACTCCAGGATAGCTAGAGGAGGACTCCAGGATAGCTAGAGGAGGACTCCAGGATAGCTAGGGGAAGGAACCAGGACAGCTAAGGGAATGTTCCAGAATAGCTAGAAAAGGTACCAGGATAGGCAGGGGAGGATGGAGGGAAATGGAGTCCAGGAAGCCAATTGAGTCTAAATCCCTAAGGTATCTGTGGAGTCACACTAAGGGGTCTGGATGTTTGCGATTGGCAATAGGGAGCTATGGCGAGACTGCAGCAAGGAAGAAGCAGAAGCAGGTTTGTTTCCTTGTCGGGTCCCTGCAGTTGCAGGGGAGACCATCAGGACAGAAGCAAGGCCCAGGGAAGGGCTGGCCAAGGCTGGGCCTGACCAGGAAGTCTCAGCCATGGAAGAAGCAGGTGGCAGCAGGTTCTCTCCCTGCCTCTGTGTGCCTTGGTTTATTGGTCCCTGCTCACAGCCCTCAGCATCTGGGAAGGCAAACAGATGGCTGCTGCTGCTGAATTTCTGAGCTGACTGGGTCTGGTTGTTCTGTCTCCCCTGCATCCTCCCCACGATCAGTGCTACACCCTGAGCACTGTGATGTCCACGCCTCGTGGATTTGTCCTCTTGACTTAGATAGAACCGTTCAGAACCGATAGAAGAAGGAATACATATGGGGTGGGGTGTGTTGTTCGACCGGCTTACAGGATATGGTCGGGGTACTCCAACAATGGCTGTCTCACAGCAAAGGCTGAGATCCCAGTAACAGCTCAGCCCACAGGGCTGGGTGCCTTAGCAGTCTCAATCTGGTATCAAAGGCCTGGAGGATTCCTGGGGAGTCGTTGGTCTTAAGTCCACGGTGGAAGTCTGAAGAATCTTGTTCTGCTGTCAGGGAATGAGTCAGCAGTAGCCGCGGGGTCGATAAAAATCACCAGCTGTAGGAAGCATGTAGGTCCTGTGCTCACAGATAAGCTCTAGGGGATCCAGGAATGTTCAACGCACAGGACTGTCTCTTCAAAGGGAGAGATGGATAACCCCGCTTTCTGTCCAGAAGGCTGGGGACTGACATGGTTAATAGACTGGTGACCTTTGCATAGATGACCCCTGATCCTCCCTCAGATCCTTATCATGTGCCTTGTTTACCTTGAGCCTGTTTCC